>VZTO01022423.1:0-12600 GCA_013400615.1 Syrrhaptes paradoxus
AATAAACTATGGAAAGACAGCAAAACCAGACAGTATTATAGAAGATCACAAGAACACTTACTTCAAAACAAAAATTCTCCACTTTATTTGCTGCTGTCTCTTAGAGGAAAAGACCAAAGTGCTATGACAACCATTAAATAACATAATATACGCTGAGAGGCATTCAGGTACCCAGCTGGGAGGTGACATATGTGTATATTCTATTCCATTCGTCCATTATAAAATACTGAGCAACTCATGTAACTAATCAAGATAGCATGAATGTAGAGATGCATATTACATTCTACAACTACAGTTAATTAGGAAAAATATTATATTTGTTACTGCTTCCTTACTGGATTGTGTATGTCCAAGTCAACAGGCATTATACAGTTTACGATTTACCTTGCAGTCCATTATTCCATTCCTGCAAAAGGACTACAGCTTCACAAGTGTTTACTTTAAAACTCAAATATTCAGCTGAGAATTAATTGGTGCCTAAAGGGTTTAGAGAACCTTTTCACTATGCACGAATATAATGTTTGACAGAAGAATAAGAACAGTAAGCAATAAGTACTTTCTTCACCCCCCTTTCTGTATGTGCATAGCACGTTGAGCGAAAAACGGAAGAGAAAGTGGCTACAGGCAAGCTTGACTCTCTCCTGCCTGGCACCAATGCAAGCCTGCAGAGTTACTACATGCAGGAGAGTTGCTATTTGCCACAGCTCCACAGAAACGACAGAAAATTACTTTGCTGAAGAATTGTGGAATAATGCAATTCTGAACACTGAGATATAATTACCTGCTACTCTTTTGCACAGAGCTTGCAGGAAATCTGTCATCTCTAACAATAATAGTTTTTATCCAGTTGTAAGATTAGAGGACTATTCTGATGGAAATTGTCCAACTATTTGCTAAAGCTGTTAAACTCCTTTTTATAATGAGTAATTCAAAACTGACAGTTTGCAACATCTCATCATAATTTTGCAATGTAACTTCTCATGCTGCAGTATATCCCATAAGATTTGTTGGTGTCCTGGGTTAAGCTGAGACAGAGTTAACACTCTTCATAACAGCTAGCAAGAGTTGGTGTTTTGGATTTGTGCTCAGAGGAAAGCTGATAAGAAGTGATGTTTACGCAGCTGCCAAGGTCCTTCAGTTTCTCTGGCTGTCTGCAAACAGGAGAAACTGGGAGGGAGCACAGCCCCAGTTACTAGCCCAGGATTTGATCTTGGGTTNGGTGTGGGGGGGGGGGGGACGGACAGTATCACAGTGTACCACAAGTCCTTTTCTCCCTTTACCCCTTTAATCATACTCCCTATCCTTGTCCGCGGGGGCGGGGGGGGAACTGAGTGAGCAGTTGTATGGACTGCCCCCTCCCCCTTTTAGAGATGCTGAAACATTATGCATCTGAGGTCAAATGCTGACATATGAATTTTAACTGAGGAGTAGAAATGCTAGTGAAAACTGCCTTATTTTCAGCAGTGGCACAACAGCTGAAAATATCCATGTTTACTTCTTTTCTTGTTTGGTTGTTGAATGAATTATAATGTGTACTTTCAAAGACCATCATCATTAAGGTGCCATTTGAATGGCACTCTACCCAATGTTTCTAGTACTTTTTACTGTACTTCCATATTGGGCTGAAGCAAGAGTTTCTACACCAGTGCCCAATTTTTTTTCAATTATCTGTAGTATGATGCTAGATTTGTTATGTGCCACCTCATTTCATTTATTGGTATTTACTGTCCTCCAGCTGTCATCATCAATGCTCATTTTCTACCTGCTAGCTGCCAAGCTGTGTTTCTAGAGTTGTTATGCATCTACATTTCACCCACACTGTTCTTTTCCCATCATTATTTGTAGCACCATCTCTAAACACGAAATCTAACCTTCAAACGTCATGCAGTTACCCACAAAAGGGTGCCTAGATAACCAAACACACTCATGTCTTCAGAGACTTGATTTAGCTTGACATGTCATGAAAATAATATCCAAGTACACACTGAAATTAACATGCAAAAGAAAATATTTACTATGTTCCCTCAACCAGGCTACAGCAGTGAATGTTATTGTCAACAATACCATTTTGCTCCTGTTTTTCCTCATTCCTTAAGGAGAGTTGAACTTGCAGTGTTTCCAAATCACTCAACAACCTACAGCCAAAATATTTACTTGTTATACTCTTTAAAACGTCAGCATGCCATCCTTAGAATACTAAAAGCAATTTCGAACATTAAACAATAACAGAAGTCACCACTGCCTTCAAGCTAAAAAAAAACAAAAAACAGTTAACAAGAATGTAATTTCAGTGTATTATGTTGCAGATTGCATTCAGAGACATTGAGGTGAGAAAACCTAGTGGAGTTAAAATTTTGACCACTACCTCTTTCATTGCAGTTTGAAATTTACCCTGGACTAATAAAACATCAGAACAGCCAAAGCACTGTAAGCCTTGAGTCTAATTCAAAACCAGACATGTCTTCTCTCTGGTATGTTGTTGCACTGGTACACTGTGTAGTCGTAGGCTTGTAGGTACTCGTGACTGAAGGACAGAATAGAATAGATTTGCAGATAATATTTATTAGAACAACTGGCAGGCTGCTAAGAAGCAAACATGATTTTGGACAAACAATGCTTTTCTCAGGTTTCAAATAAACTCAAATGATCTTTCACAATTGAGGGAAAATTTTTTTGTCCCTTAATACTTGACTACTTCTATTAAGATAATGTTACCATCAGTAGTCCTTGAATTACCTATGTCTGACATATTAATAAATCTGTAAAGGTCAGAGCTACACTAGGCCTAGAGCAAGGCTGGTTGACGAGGAGAACTTCTACACAGGAGCACAAAAATTACCAGCAGACTTTTATTTTTCCTTTGAGTGCATGAGAATAGGGAAATCATACAGTAGTTTCTGTACAAGTTTTGGAAAGAGAATAACTGATAGATATTGGCAGACACAACCATTTCTTAACTTTAATTCACATTTGAAGAGATTGGATCTGTTTGAACCCAGGGTCTGCCAAGTGTATTGCATCAGGAGTCTGTCCATGGTGCATCATGTGAATATCTATGGGAAGTATTGCTGCAATAGCAAAACTAGTCCAAAAAATGCGAGATTAAAATGCAGTTCAAAGACGGAGGAAAGTGTCACTACATCAGTATTCACCAACTCAGTGTAAGTTTTTTATCATCTTGTGTTAGGAGTGTGGTCTTACTGTTTTGGTATTGTACACCTTTTAACCCTAAATATTAGAGATTCTGTAATCCCTAGGAAAGAAAATACAGATGTTATTTTGAGTCAAAACTGAAATTAAATGGCTTCTACTTGATTTATTTTTCCCCACTTTCTGACCCTCATGATTATCTCTGTAGCAAAACTTTTTCCAAACTGCCACAGAATATTGTTAGTTTGGTTGAAGTATCCATTACGGTAAGAAACTTTCTTACAAAACCTGTCTCATATTGCAGTAGGTATAAATCATCTGCCTTAAAATTGATCCTGTTAGACTCGTGTACATGAAACATTTCCTCTTGAAAAAACAATGACATTTGTATGACAAAAAGGTTGTGATCAACAGCCCAATGTGGCCAATAGTCACATAACACACGAAGATAAGGTCAGATCCAAAATAGGGGAAAATACAAAATACACCAAAACTATGAACTACAACTGTCATGGTATGCTGCTAGCTCTCTAGAAACACTATGGATAATTTAGTGATTTTGCATCAGGGAGACTGGAGCTGTGCTTCTGTGAAGGAATAAAACAGTCTTAGATTTCTAAGAAAATTCATGTTTTAAAGCCTTTATAGACCAATTTACAAGGCAAGCTACAGAAACAGAATAAGAAGTTCATTATACTCATCATAGCAAATTTACTTTTTTTTTGCACTGTTCAGGAATATATCTATATATTTAGAACTTTTGTAATTTTGACAGTTTTTCCCCACTAAGAACAACTGTTATATTTTAGATGTCTAATTTGAGGAGCTATATTGATTAAAACTCATTTCTTGCTTTTATAAAGAAAATTACAGCAAGTTTGCTTGATAGTAAACAAAAAGGAATGTAAGTGATGCTTCTATGCATAATGTATGTGGCTTCAATCCTGTAGCACTTCTGTCAGTGTAGTGGGATCATTCATTTTAAATTTTGAAAATGCATATGAGTAAAGTTTCAGAATTATGTTGTATTAGTTTAGAGTGTGCAACATTAGCATCTTTGAGCTAAACAGGATTCTCTGGTCTCCTTGCTTCTTATGTATAGAAGGCATTCAGTAAAGTGTTCACATCCACTTCTAATTAACATACAAAGCACACCTGTGGGATACATACCATGAAATTGGTGGCAGATTTCTCATTGTTTTATCATATTTTTTCTTTTGTGTTTTATGGGTCAGTGGCTAGCAGGCTTGTAGAATAACTGTAAATCTCATTGAATCGTTAATTTTGAATATGTACTTTTTATTGTTCAAGCAAACTGATAGCCCTGTTCTGATATTTCAAATAGCTTACTCTGGTTATAGGTTGATTAATGTAGAGGAATAATCAACATTCAAAGAAATTTTTAACATTTACTCCTGGTCTCTAGTTTTTACCTTGACTCCAACAATTTGAGAACAATGTGGTGCACAGAATACTACAAGGCAGTATTTCTTTCCCAGACTGCAGGACACTAAATTTTCTCCATTGCAGCCTTTCACAGGTTGTAAAATGGGGATAGGTTGGGCTTACCCAACATTTAAGTATTCCATCAGAGATGTCAAAGTATTTAATAACTGTCACAAAATTTGATTGCAAAAAGAAGAAAAAGTAAGAAAAGTTGATTGACATTAATGTATAATATGAAGATTCTCAGGGAACAGACTTTAATGTCTATGATAGCATGTCAGATTTGGAAACAGAGGTCACTACGTTATTGTAAAGAATGATCTGAAATATATGCATTCAGGTTTTACTTGTGTTTCCTGAAAACTTATGCAAAGAACTGTTTTTCCCAAGTAGAAATGTTATGTTTATCAATTTTGTTTATATTTTATTATTTAAGATTATGTTAATACTGTCTTTTTTATTATTTGGAATAATTCTGAACCTAAATATATTGTGACTGAATTTTATGAAGAAACAGATTCATCATATGCTCTTGGACAGCCCTCTTGTAGGGCTCTAGCTTCATAGTGTCACAGAGAGACCTGTTGCTGTACATTACTCTGCAAATGCTGGGAAGCATCTCTGAAGTACTGTGAACACAGAACAACTGCAGTCCTATGTAAGTAGCATGTGAAATGAAGCAGCACTTCATAATCACTTGTCATAACTTAAGAGGACTGTTCAGTGACCAGAAAGAGAGGACAAACAACACAAAAGCCACATATTTATCTTCCCTTTCCCTGCTCTTTGCTTCTCAAACTGCTTGCCTCTCCACATTTCTATGGAAAAACCCCAGTGCTGAAGAAATGTTTTGGTTGGTTGGGTTTATTTTATTTATTTTAAAATTGTGTTGACGATGTTAACGAGGTGTAGAGTGTGAAGGCAGAAAAGAAAAAGTAGTAACAGAAGAATGCATAAAGGTGAAGAGTATTAAAGAGTACTATCAAAACTGTGAGACTTCCTGGAGCTGGCATTATTATTGTTATTTCAGGTTATCTTGAAGTGGTACAGTTCCCACCATGTTTGGTACCATGTCATAAAGGGTTTTTTTCCCCCCTTAGAAAGATATTGAAACACTGAAATAAAAAGTAAGAAAGGTTTTGTTTTCATATTAACACTAGATTTGAATTCTTCATGGCACACAGTCTATAAGCAATTGCAGGACAATTATTTCCTTTGATTTGCAAGCTTAGAACAAAAGACAAAAACATAATTCTAGAGGAGAGGTGGCAGTCTCCCTGAAAGAACGACTTTGTAGTCAGAATCTCCCCTTATGCTTCAACATAGCTCATCATCACCATTAACTATTGGGGAATCTTTATACAGGTAAGTCCTTTGCTTAGGCAAAGGGCTTCTTAAAGTGCCCAAAACAGTGCATCATCTTAAGGGTAATTGCATTTGTTACCACAAGAGGGACTGAGACAGTAGAGGAAAGAGAGAAGGGAAGAAACTGTCTGATGTAGTCGCAACCTTTGTTCATTTCTGAGTCTCCTGTGACTTTACCAGATTTACAAACCAGTTTTAATGCTGAAATTCTTCCCTAAAGCATCATAATAGTTGGCCACTAGATGCTCAGATTTAATAGCTAATATTTACTCCCATCACTGAGCAACTGAGTTATTGCCCCCCACATTCACTTAGGTCTGCTCCTTGAAAAAAACCAACTACACGAAAAAAGCAATAGCACCAAAGTGTCTTTCATACTATAACAGTGTCCTCCTGAAGGAAAGAGAAAGACCCAAGCCTGAACACACCAAGATGATGATTCATATTTTATAGAAGGCAGAAGACTATGGGGCACATAAAGATTTCCTTAAATACGTTACATAAATGTATTCATAATACTTTAAATACTAAAAACCACAACAAACACAACCAAAACCAAAACTCAAGGGCTTTTACATATTCCGTATAGGCTGAATCCTCAAAAATCAGTCATGAAATAAAATGAAGCTTCCAATTCTAATGCAACAATTATTTTGTCATTTTGAAAACATGTATGTTATTTTCACATGGTTAGGACATATTTGAGTATTTCTTTACTCATTTCATAAAAGTTTAAAATCTCATTTAAAATAGAGGGAATTGTAAGCTTTTCTGTGGTGAGTTGTTAGACGACAATATGATAATATGAAATAGCCCTCAACTTTACAACATAGTATGATTCTTACCTGTTAAGAATTAAATCACAGGCACTATGGGAAAAAGATCAAGGCCAAGAGCTATACTTGGGTTTTAGTGGACTTGGATAAAAAGCCATAGCAACATGAGTGGCCCAGAAATCTGTGATTGATGATTGTTATCTCCAAATTTACAGTTCTTGATAGACTTGTCTTTCATGAAAATTTAATCATTTTTAACTCTTTAATATTTGGCATCCTCCAATACTGAATTTTACTTGTTTTAGTAATTAGTTACACATATGAAAGAATACATCCTTTTTCTTGTTCTGATTCAACTACTGAGTAATTTCAGACTAATAAATTACAGAAAATGTATGTATTGGATTAAGAGATTAAGTTACCTTATCCTCCCTTAAACTTTCTTTACAGTATTGCTTGTAAAGATTCAATACATTTCAGTACTAATGGGGGGGAGGGTCTGTCAGGTAAAAAGTCAGAAAGTTTGCAGTTTGATTTGTCCTTACACTGTTATATTAAACAGCACAGTTTTAGTCTATAATGAGATGTGCAGGAGATGTTGTCTTAGCAAATAAAGGGTTTACATGGCATGGTCTTCCGTAATTACACCCATTACTTTCAGAAATGCTTCTTAAGATTTTTGGGCTTGCTATCAAAACATTCTAAGCTTTAGGGTTTGAATGCGATCTTTCCTAAAATATAGGAATACATATATTGAGGAGGGCGAACTTCCCTCGATTATATGTCCAGGTTGCAAGAAATGACAGTTTGAAGAGGATATAGATTTTCTCCAAATTACTGTGGTGGTGAGACCAATATGAAGAATTGGAGGTCAGTCTTCTACATTTCTACTATTTAAAAAAGGTAGAATATTAAAGTGTAAAGAATAATACTTTTAATAGAATACATCTTAATTTCTAGGAACTCAGATTTCACTTCCACTGCTGTAGTAAATCATGTTATATTTCACACCATTTGCTATGCAAGTTGAATCCTTATACAATTGTTTCTGTTGTTTCAGTATGTCAGAGGGCTGGCTCTGTATCACACAATGAATACAGGTATACCATGTCCACTTTCAGAGTGGTGGCATTCTGTCTGCTGGTTACCACAGGGATACCTGCAAAGGTATTGTCCTGGGTCCAGCTGGGATAGAGTTAATTCCTCACAGAAACTGGGAGGTGGGTATAGCCAAAGTAATATTCGATACCATGCTGATGTCATGCCCAGGTTGAGGAGAGGGGTAGCCCAAGACCTGGGGACGGGGTCGGTCATGTTTTTGTGAAGCTCTTGGTGGTGAGATATTAATTGTATCAGTGTTTCCATTGTATTCTATACCTCGTCTTATTGTTATATTATCTTTTCTTTTGTTTTCCTTGTGTGGNTCTTCGTGGATGGCATTAAATGAAAAAAGGACTCATAAAAAAAAAAAATATAACAGTCAAATTCAGCACTAATTTAGGGGGAAAACCAGGGTGAATTTCCATGTCTTGCACTCCAGGGGTTGTATTCCGGAACTGTAGAGTGACTGAAGGAAGACTAACATTGTGAGCTTGCTCAACTCCGTGAAGGTATCAGACATGTAACTATATGAAGCTCGTAACTAAAGACACCACAGCAGATGCAATCCAGGCCTTGTCTATAATGGAAAAGATTCTACAGATCACTCCACCTAATAGGAAGGGGGACCGTAATGATGTTATTTTTATTTGTAAACTACAGATTAATTTTTTATGTTTTTCCCCAAAAGATATCAATGTACTACTGTAGAATAAAACCTGACTTCAGCTTTAAAACAGTGCTGTTGCCAGTCTCCAGTGCTCTGATGTCAACTGCAGAAAACACAACCCTCAGAGTTCACCCTGTGCATATGCAAGCACATAAATCTGCATATGCACTACTCTGTACGTTTTTTGCAAGTGGATTTTTCTTGTTGAACAGTCTATGTGTTTTCTTCCACTCACAAACCAGACCTATAACTAAAGAAAGCTTTTTTCATTTCCTGTTCACATGACAGACAACACAAAATACTAGTTCCATGGCAGGTGAGCACTCTGATGGCACTTTGATTTGTCACAATAAATAAGAATTCTTCAAAGCCTAATATATTAAGTTATGNAAAAAAAAAAAAAAAAGAAAAAAAAAAAAAAAAAAAAAAAAAAAAAAAGAGTTAAACAGCTCCCTCCTGAACACTGGATAGTACTTGCATGTTTGGATGATATTTCAAAAGAACAGAGGTTTTTCAAGCTTCTAAATGAGGGTTGGAATCAGTTCGTATATTCCAGAAAAAAATTGTTTAAGTCATTACATTGTTTCATTTAATAACTTCTTTAACAAAGAATACGGAACATACATTAGGACGTATATGTTTACTTTAGTATGCTTGTGACTGCATTGGAACGAGAGTGAGAAATATGCCTGTTATCCACAAAAGTTGAACTTCTCCCCTTCATCCTGACTAATCACTTTTCCACTGTGACATGTGGGTTAGTCTTTTGCTTTTGTGCATTCTGAGATTACAGAGGCACTTGTGTACACTACTACGTTGTTTTGAGGTGAAAGACTGTTTTACAGTAAGTTCAGAATCCCTGAAAAAGACTACACTTGCATGAATTCACAGGCCACTATGGAATCTAAGTCATTTCAGCTGTGGAAAGTACTTTTCAAGAACTGAAAATTATCACCTGCTAAGTATTGTTCTGAAATTGCAAATATTTGCTTTTCAAGTTTACAGAGTTCTTTAAATTTGTCATTAAACTACTTCTGAGAAGTGCATCTAACTGAGAATTCTTCCAGTGAAGCTTTCATAACTAAAGATTTGCATTTCTAGTGTTAGACTTTGAACTTTTACCTTGAAATTAGTCAGATTTAAAAGAAAAGAAAGGGGTGTGTTAGCTGAATTTCAAAAGGGTCACAATATTAAGCTGTAGATCATCTTGAAAATCAAAGTTTACTCCTGAAGCTCACTGAAAGATCTTAAGCTCAGAGATCTTTGCATCAGCCTGGATTTGTGGAAGAACGGGTATTTCAAAGCTATTGCTATTCCTTTGGTTTCTATTCATACAAATTCTAATCATGCTGCCTAACATGGTCATTTGTAACAGCACCTTACTTTTGTCATGTGCCACAAACTGTATGTAAGTAAAATAAGGCAAATTCTGCCAGAAGATATTCTAGTGAATCAGTGAAATAACCAGAGGAATAACACTGGTCCAAAGTTTTCAGAACAAGAAATTAAAATTTGAAGATCAATTTTTCTCTTTGTTAATTCTAAAAACCTTCATAAGCAAGTAGCAACTTTATTCCGTATGACATTGACCAAAAGGGAGTTTACCACTGTTCCAATAGAAATGGGAAGTTCTTCAAAATTAAACAATTAAAATGTTTTTATTTGAATGAAAGTTCTTGAAAAACAAACTTTTATGAAGCACAGGTCTTTTGTCTGATAAATTTGACTTGGAGGTCTTTGCAAACATTACACATTTTTTCCAATTTGACTCACATTTTTGCTTTTCATTCACCATCACCACAGATGTTATGCAAAATACAGCTCTGAATTTTTGTTCTCTCTGCATATATTTAATGCGCAAACTTTTACAACCCTTTCAGATGCACAATTTCAGAAAATATTCTAGGCATCTAGGACCATCACAGTGAATGCAAAGGAAAAATACTTAAGAAAACCAAGTAATATCAAAGAAAATACCGAGACCATAATTTATTGAATAACCACATTTTTAAGAGGCACACAGAAAATACAAACTCAGTGAAAAGTTACCCTTTTTTTCTAAAAGAAGGAAAAAAAAAAACAAACAAACTCCAACAACATGGTTGCACACGGAACACCAGGGTTCCCAATACAAGGAAATGCACATGAAATAAGTCAACTCCCCATGGAAACCACTGACTAGTAACACTTATAGAATCATAGAATGGTTTGGGTTGGAAAGGACCTTAAAGATCATCAAGTTCCAACCCCCCTGCCATGGGCAGGGACACCTTTCACTAGATCAGGTTGCTCAAAACCTCATCCAGCCTGGTCTTGAACACCTGCAGACCAGGAATGGCTATTTTGTGTACCAACTTGAAAGTAAACACAGTTAACTAAAAATGTTAACAGGCAGAACAGATCAATTGGCAATGTTCACAAGATCAAGAACAAAGATGAGGTTTGCTTATGTTTTCTAGCTACCACATTAAGAAGTTCTTGGACAACTGAAACAGGATAGCTGGCATAAACCAGTGGTGCTTTGGTGACTCCCAAGCCAGCTCTGGTGATTTGCATACACTGAGCTTCTGGCCTATTGTTTCATTGGTCAATAAAATTTTACAGTTTATTTCTGCTACCCTGACGAGGCAGGATGCCAGTTAAGTTACACTTCATTAAATGAATGCCACCCATACACAGTTAAACTAAGCCGTTATTGGGCCTTCACCATAAAATGACAATAAACTTTACAGAACAGATACCTACTCCACACTGAGAACTAATTAGGTTTGCATAAGACACAATCTGACTCAAAAAGAACATCTCTATAGTAACCACAGGGTTGTTTGTTTGCTAGTTTTGCACTAAATTGACATTACTCTTTTGTTAGTTGGTGCAAACCATGCTCTCTATGCAAAGAGGGACCTGCACAAGTGCCACTTACCCTTTACAGCAGAAGTTTCCTACATGGCTGCACACTGTTTAGCTTTATCTGTATTTCTGAAGATGTATCACTGGAAAACAACCTTGGTGTAGAAATGTCCAGAAAGGTTAATCTTGGATATGGGCTTGTTAAAGTTCAGCTGTAGCTACCTCATGAGAACATGCTTCAGAGAACAAACGTGCAAACAGGCAAACACAGCCAGGAATATCTGCAGGCACCCAAGCAAATAGGGACATAAATATATCTGTATACATTCACCTCAAAACCCTATAAGGTAGAAGAGTATTATCCCCACTTTGCAAATGAGAAACGAGGGGAGGGGAAGCTAAAGGACACATTCCTTGTTCTTTACTTGTGTTTATTTGAGACATTCTCACTAGACGAGTTAGGCATTATAAAAATTAATACAGCTGACTAATCCTCAGCAAGTCAGTCAAGCTCCTTGGCAGGAACAGCACGGCCTCCTGTTTCCAGCAGAAACGTGTCTTAACATCTTTTTAGGCCAAAGAGAAATTGTTGCAACTCCACACAGAAAAAAAAGAAGATACAGTGCAGTGCAGTGCAATGCAGTGTCCTGAACTTTTTCAGCAGATGTCACAGATCAATCACTGTTTTGCAAATTTCACAGCTAATCAATATAATTGCTCTCTCTGGGGAAATGAAAATTTACCTTAGAAACTGAGACAATGAAAAGTGTCTTTTTTCACCTTGTGACAAAAGGCAAGGTTTGTTTATTTCGTTTCCTGAAAAAACATTAATCAAAACTCAGCAAAAATATTTATCACTTCAAACACAGGGAAACAAGAACCTTTTTAAAGAGGCATAACAAATAATTTGCAAGTAGCATGAGCAGTTTAAAGAAGAAGCTCAAGTTAGGTCTTACATATGCCACTTTCATATGTGAAGGACCATCATAAGGAAGAAAAATACAATGAAAATAGTAATAAGCAGCACTTACATTCAACTTCACACACAAATGAAGCAGTGTTTTGAGACAACATGAAGGAACATTTCACTCAACAATTAAGAAATAGACAAAGAATAGCTTCTGAGGAACAATTTTGAGTGGGGTTTTTTGGGTTTTTTTTGTTTGTTTGGGGTTTTTTTTGCATCTATCTACAAATACTTTATAGACTTGGGAATATACAAACACCAATGATTCCTGTGAGGAA
>VZTO01022425.1:0-20689 GCA_013400615.1 Syrrhaptes paradoxus
CTGATTCACTATTCAGGGCTGTTTGGACACCTAAACATCATTTAGGTTGTAATTTAAGTGAGTGAAGGGCTGTTTGCTGAAAGGTGTGCTGATCTACACATACCCAACTGACTGCTACTTTTGTGTTCAAGGAAATAAGACCTACTCTCCGCACATTTTAAATAAGAGAGGTTTTTCTGGGAAAAACTAATGTTCTTCATTAACCCTTCTTTGTAATTACAGCATCTAAAAACCTCTCTGTTTTGTACTAGTCTCCAGGCTTGAAAAATAGAAACTCAGATACATTTTCAAAGAGTGAGAAGAAAGACACAGTGAGCTGGCATTTCTCCTTAAACAAGCTGGAAACAAGCATGGTAGTGTTGATACAACTCTCCGCTAGGCAAAAGGAATTAAAAGAAGACTTGCCACAATGACATGAAAGTAACTTCTAGAATTCTTGTTGTAACTGAGGGATGACTAGACAAGAAGAATAAGTCTTAACTTAGAAAGCTTTGAGACAAACCAAGAAATATCACTTAAAAGAAAGAGAAGTGAATATAAACCAAAACTGCCTCTCAGTTTGGATGGTTTTTTGAAGACAACGTGCCCCCCCAAAAGAGTTGCAATGAAATGAAATGTCAAAACTCAGTACAGTTTTGAGCATTTTAGAGATGGCAAATAGTGGTGACCTGAAAGATTGGAAAATACTCACCTATGTGTTGTTTTCAAGTCATGTAGCAACACTAACACAACAATGTTCAAGCATTGCTTTTCACATAATTCACATCCCTTAACCACAACAGGTTTCTGTCTTTTTCCCTCTTCATGGACCTTCCAAAACCACAAATCAGCTTTAAAGCAAAGTGCAATCTTTATCACATAAATAAAAAGTAATTATTGATTTTCACCTGAGATTTTACATCTACAGTTCCACACCTCAATGGTTGGTTTTAACCATTGGTTTTAACCAATGTATAATAAGGTTAGAGAAACACTAAAAGTATATTGTTAATTGTTCAATGTCTTCACAATTATTCTAAGAAATTGGCTATAAAATTCATCAATGATAGTACTGAGGTCATCATCAACATAAAAGTCAGTTTTTCATAAGTTAATAATGAAAGTAATGGTATTTAGTGTTTTCCAATAAAAACCTCAGCTGCTGAGAGCCTAATACTTCGTGAGATTTCCAGATTTTCTTATTTTAACTCTGAGAGCAACAAGGAAAAGTTCATAACATGAACTCTACAGAATTAATTACAGTAAGATCAGTGACACCTCTGCCATTCCACTCCCATAACTATTATTTAATCAGCCGAATTTTAATCCAGTCTCCAGAGGTCTAACTTGTGATTTATTTTTTTAATGCTGGGCTATGCAGAATTANACCACTGCTGAAGGGGCACAGCCTATGTGCCCAACGTGGATAAGCACTGCCATACTGGCCAGCCAAAGCCAAATGTAGGAAAAGGGTACGAGCGTGAGATGTAACCGATTCTGTGGACATTGTGAGTCAGGCAGAAGGACTGCAAATTTAGGATAGCATGTGGCAAGGATGACCAAGCATGAGGACAGAAAAGTGGGGGTTATGTTTTATCCCAGTGTGTGTCTGTACGGTGTCTCTAGCATTAAGAACTACAGACTCTACAGCAGTAATGGTATTTGCTTTGAACACAACTGTTTAATTTTTAAGATATGGTCTCATTCTACAATAACACTGAAAATACAGAGATTTGACAGCAAGGATACTCCTGCAGAAAGTCAACAGATAGTGATGTTATCTAGTGAGTTAACATGCTAAAACCCACCAAATCACATTGCCATGTGTAATGTGAGACTTCATCCATTTTGTTGATTTTCAATTTCTATGACACCTGACGTCACAGAGGTAAATGAATGCCTGAAAATGCAATTTATAGTAAATGTCTCCCTTGTAGAGTAAGATGTTGCAGAAGAACAAGAATCAGCACGGAGATTTGCTTGGAGGGAGAAACATGCTAAAGATGTTTCCAGAAATTCAGTGATTTATAGAGCCCTGTAAAGATGAAAGTTATTCCTTTCTCACAGGTTTAGAGGTCACTGGCATTAACGGCTGTCACTTCAACATTAATAAACCTCCCACAGCAGCCTGGAAACTTCTAAAACTCCATTCATTTTGAGGCACTAACCTTCCTCCGTCCCCCTGCCCCCCAATTATTTATCTGGGAAAAATATATCCTTTAAAATGAAGAGAAACACACTCTGACACTGGTCAGAAGAAGAGACAAAGATATAAAATATAAAAGGGAGAAACGAATGGCTCTATCTAAGATAATGAGATTGATTCTTCACTGGCTAGCATGTTGTGAAGTTATTTACAACTATGCAAACAGGTACAAAATGCTACCAAATCCAAATTATAGTGTCTGTATGCAATTTGAAATCACTTTGTAAATGACTCCATGAAATGCTCGACAATAGATAATCAAGTCAACTATCATTTTCCACTGCTGCCATCATACTATTTCAGAGATTCATTAGTCTGGAAAATATGTAGTTCTTTTTCATATATATACCACTTAAAAACAAGCAAATATCAAACTAATAATGAAAGAGGCTGAATATTAAATATTATCTGTTGAGCAAAAGTCAAATCTCACCATACTCAAATAAGAAAGTGAAGAAGAAAACCTGTATTATTGCAGGTGTTCCAAAAGAGTGTTAGAACTGATTGCATTTATATTTTTTCTTACAGGATGCATACACTCTTCTTTCATTGTTATTTATACTGCTCATCAGTAAATTTTACTCCTTTATGTAGCTGGGCATATTTCTAACCTATGGAAATATGGTTACTTTTCAAATTTGCTTAAGCACGTAGTTTCACAAGTCAAAGTTCTAGGAGTGTAAACAGGATGTACGTCCATGTTATTAGTGTTTTTAATCCTAAAATAAAGAAAAACTTTTTTTTAGAGGAATAGCAGGTTTCTGAATTCTTTTTCTTAACAATGGATCTTGTACAGTTTTGGAGAATCACAGCTCAAACACTCTCCATTCAAATAAATATCAGAAATAATTTTTTAAAACTTAACTTTCAGAAATCAATTATTATTACCTATGAGTTATACTTGCAATGCTAGAAACAGTTTAAAGTTTTGATCCCTTCTTGAACCACTTCACAAAGAGTTTGTGCCCTCAGCTATCTCCAGTTTCTCTATTCATTTTGCACAAATGCTGACAGTTTGCATTCTGCAAGTTAACCCCTGTCTTTTTCAGGTAAAGAGAGCTACGTATCCTTGTGTGATCCAGAATTTTCTTTTGAGTTTTATAGTGAATTTCTTGACAAAAAAAACAAACTAACCCAACAAAACAAAAGAAAAAAAGAATTTTATCTTTATTTCTAGATGACTTGTTTGTCTGGACCAGCTAATATATGAATTACCTTATATATTGAACACAATTCAGATAGATTGTCTCTTTCATTTTAAGAAAGAGATAACATTTGAAGTCTGGCTTATTTAGCTTCTGTTTATTTCACAGCAGTTTGGATACTGAACTGATTTCTGGTCTGTCTTTGAAAGTTCTGTCACTGTCTTTGAAAACTAAATTAGCCCAAATTCCAAAAAGAAAAAACCTAAGAGGTACAGTTTCTGCAGGTCACACAAGAGGAATAGAGCTGAAGGAGCCCACAGATGCTCCAGTGAAAGGTACAGTTACAAGAAAATGAGTTATTGAAAATCCAGCACTGGTAATTATTAAAAATTCAAAGTGGAACCTGAAAGGTAGCTAAATAAGGGCTGATTCTAATCTTCTTTTGGGGCCTCAGAACATAGGTGCATGGTATCTTCTCAAAATCTAGAAGTGAATTTATTATAGAAGATGAACACTTTCCCCTTGGCAGTGCATGCCTTTACATTCAGTGCTAATTACAGGCTATATTCATCACTATATTCAAGCACCGTCATGTCCTTATATTGCTGGGCAGCGTAACTGAACTCAATGACATTTTGCTCGCGTGTTGTGGAGGGCTTTTTGCACATTTTATTTGCTGGCTTCTTCTATTTGTCGCTGTTGTTTTCCACTGAACATGTAATTTACTCGTAAGGGCAATATTGGACAAGTGAGATGATTTATAAGGACTGTGTGAACCTTTGTGCACAGCCACAAACCCAGGCAATTTGAACTCGATGGAGTGTGTGAGAGTAAGAAAGTGCGCAATGCTTAGTGAAAGCCAGTGTTCAGACATTTCATGATAAGCAAAGCAGAATCGTTGGAGGAAATTGTGACTAACAATAACCCTTTGTTGTTCTTTATTTACCTTTTTTTTTTTTAAATTAACATTTCCTTCGGGCAAAAGTGAGTCAGATGGTGATGAAAACATTTGCCTTGGAATCTCGCCTTAAAGCCCACATCCTAAATATCAGAGCGGCTCTAAAAACAAATAAAAGATTCACACCTCTAGAGATGCCTAGCATCTGTTGTTTTGTTACAACTCTTGCATTTATGAAACGTAATTAGAAGAAAATAATATGATGTCCTGGATTTCCCCAGTATGATTACAGTATTGAAAATAGCATAATTTACTGTATGTTGTTCATGATAATAGTTTTTCTGATGTTAATCTATTATTTGATATATAAATGTATATACATATGCATAACAGAGTATAAGCTGTTACTGACTTTATATTATTGCAGTTAGTGCAATAAACTAAGTGCTATTTCGGTCATCTTGTAACTGTATTATGCTAGACAAGATATAAGCACATTGAGAAAAACGTAGTTGTATATTAATGGTATTTGGGGTTAATACTGTTTTTTACAGAAATAAAATGAAGCACAGCTGTAAACATTTCTAGAATCCATGCCTTCATAAGTTGCTAGTGTACCAGAAGTGAAGGTTATGGATCCAGTCAAATATGTACATTTTTAAAATGCATATAAGGAATTTCCTTAAATATTTCGACATACATAAAGTGTCAAATAAATCTATATTTCTCTCAAACTGTCGCTAATCATGTACATCTTAGTATTAGTAATATGAAAATTTTTTCCCCAAGTTCAATAAACAAGAAATTTTTTTTTGTTTCACATTTAGATAATAAACCTATCACCCCCACCTCTGTTTATGTAAAGTATTACTGAGGGACTGGTGCTTAAACTGGCAGCTGACCAGTTCACCCAGACAGTCATAGCTGTATGGAGAGAAATACTGCATTCAAGAACGTTAATCAGTATTAAGAACATTAGTTATCTCCGAGGTGCAAAAAATCCTACAGAGGTTTTTTAAAACTTTAAGGATCACATCCTGGTCTTATTTCCACAGGTGTCAGGCAAGAGTGATCTTCAGTGAATTCCCTTCACATTTACATCAGTACCAACCAAAATTTAATCTGTCCTTTGATCTACCCAACTATCTGTTTATCTCCCTCTCTCACTCTCTCTCTTTCTCTATGTAAGTAGACAGATACAACTTTACTAAGCAAATATTTCAAGAAACTTTTAAAATAATTTTGTAAATATTGTAATGCTATAAAATCTAAGATGAAGGAGAGAAGATTGTAAGAGAAGATTTTATCTGACATTTTTAATTTTAAAAAGGGGGAAAATATTTTAGAAATATCATCATTACTCCCATGGTTAATAGATTACAGTTTCTGGTAAAGCAATTTGTAAATTTTTAGCAGCTCTGGTATTCAGTTTAAAGACACCCAGTGGTTAGGGATTCTGAAAATTCATAAGAATAATCTTCAAAGTCAGGCAGAAAAGCCACAGGAGAGACACTTAACATAACCTGACCCTTTATAACATTATTATCCTGAGTACCTGAGTATCCTTCAGACATGGGTACTTTTATGCAACCTAAAAAAAAAAAAAAAAANAAAAAAAAGCTTCTTTTTATAGATACAAAAGATCTTTTTCATATGCAAGACATAGGAATGACACATATCTGCTGAACAGCAGCAAAGAAAATAGTGGATTAATTTACAGTACTGTTTCAGTTTAGAAGTGAGGTTTTTAGTGCAATATCAACCTCCACATTTCTCATATTTTGGGTCACATCATGGAGCAGTACGGAAGAGCACAAACTGGATTCTTTTTGGACAAGACAAAGCCAAAAGCAGCACTTAGCCACTGCTGGATCTTTAATCCACAGGAGTCTGCTGGAGTTAGTCCAGGGTAAAACTGCTGAAACACGTCAAGTTCTCAGCACCAGCCTTCCCACTTTGCATATCTTCTACGGCACTGCTCTCTTTGTGTATGTTGATTTAGCCAATGAATACAAGCATCCTTCTGACCATGATGGTACGGCTGGATAACTTACCAAAGCCTAGGGAATGATGCCTTGCTATAGAAGATGTGTGTCTGAGCACACTGGAACTACATGTTAGATATCTTCTGGTTCTTCTATATTATTTCATGTTGTTTTCACATGTTTTTAATGTATTCTAATTTTTTTCATTAGCTTCTTAACTTTGTAGTAAAAAAATATGGATTACCAGGCACAAAAAAAAAAAAAANAAAAAAAAAAAAAAAAAAAAAAAAGGAAATTAGTATGGGTCAGTTCTTTTACTGCAAAAAATAAAAAATGAAAAATGATGAATCTATGATGATTATGTCTGCTGACATTCTGATCCACTCAGTCTGAAATGTCACATTACCAAAGAAAACAACAGAACAGAAAGTAAGACCTTGCAAAGCAAATGAGAATCCTTAACATAGGATGTAGGACAAAATGGACAACAGTACCTTACTCAGTTGAACTCTTAGATAGAATTAATAACTTCACCAAAAATGAAGTACCATTATTTTACCATATTCCAATAAAATTACTTAAAATTTAAAAACACATTCCTCTCCAGCTGAGCAGTATGCAAGTTTGTATGGTTTGTATGTAAGGTTTTCCACACTGTTCCCACAACTCACGTACATTTTTTTTTTTAATATTATGCATACTTAAGTGTTGTAATTATAGGATTCAACATAAATATAATTGTTTTCATAGTCATATGAAATCAATACAGTTAATACAGTCATATATCTTTCATATGTAGATTCAGACTGAAATTGTGAATGGTGGAGTTGGATGAATTATAAAAGAAAAAAAAATTCAAACTCTTTAATAAAATTTATATTATTTTGCAGTACAATAAAGTTCATTAGTTACCTTCTCTGTCACTTCTTGTCTCCTTCCCCATTTTCAAGCACAGGCTTTCTGTTTCAGGAGTAGCCTTATTCCAGACTTCTGGAAGCACACAAGGCTTTGGTGTTTTTGCTGTCATCTGCCGTTAGTTCTCCTTTCCTTGAACTGATGGGCCTGCTCCTTCTGGGCATTTTCTCTTAGAGATGGTGTCTTTTAGATTGCACAACGTTGGAAGGCATTTCAGAGTGATGACTGCACCTCTTATAAAAATGCAGATTGGAAGACATGTTTTGATGGTCTAGAGAGTAAAAGTTATTCACAAAAATCCACCAGTAAAAAAAAGTGTCAACAAAACTTGCATTATTCTACGTTTGTATGTCTCATCATATAGAAATGTGCAAAATGATCTAGTGCCAGCCATGCCGTGGGATCCACAAGAAAATATCTTATTGTTATTAACCACACATGGTGGATAGGTAGTCTGTGTTAGAACTAGCATTTCTTTTATTTGTTTCTCCACACTTTACTGTATGTTCATTCAATGCACTGTGGATTTTTTTAGTAGAAGAGGCTGAGTTAGAGGATGTACATCTGTCTGCTTTTCCTGGATTCTGTGGTTCTGCTCAGGTGAAAACTTCCAGAGAGAGAGGCAGCATGCCCACAAGATCTCTGCAGTGCTGACAGTGAAGAAAAAGGTTGTTAAGAGCCAGAGATAATTGTATGAGGCGAAAGTGGTATTAAGTCTCACTACAACAAAAAAAAAANCCTTGCAAAGCAAATGAGAATCCTTAACATAGGATGTAGGACAAAATGGACAACAGTACCTTACTCAGTTGAACTCTTAGATAGAATTAATAACTTCACCAAAAATGAAGTACCATTATTTTACCATATTCCAATAAAATTACTTAAAATTTAAAAACACATTCCTCTCCAGCTGAGCAGTATGCAAGTTTGTATGGTTTGTATGTAAGGTTTTCCACACTGTTCCCACAACTCACGTACATTTTTTTTTTTAAGATGATGCATACGTAAGTGTTGTAATTAGAGGATTCAACATAAATAGAATTGTTTTCATAGTCATATGAAATCAATACAGTTAATACAGTCATATATCTTTCATATGTAGATTCAGACTGAAATTGTGAATGGTGGAGTTGGATGAATTATAAAAGAAAAAAAAATTCAAACTCTTTAATAAAATTTATATTATTTTGCAGTACAATAAAGTTCATTAGTTACCTTCTCTGTCACTTCTTGTCTCCTTCCCCATTTTCAAGCACAGGCTTTCTGTTTCAGGAGTAGCCTTATTCCAGACTTCTGGAAGCACACAAGGCTTTGGTGTTTTTGCTGTCATCTGCCGTTAGTTCTCCTTTCCTTGAACTGATGGGCCTGCTCCTTCTGGGCATTTTCTCTTAGAGATGGTGTCTTTTAGATTGCACAACGTTGGAAGGCATTTCAGAGTGATGACTGCACCTCTTATAAAAATGCAGATTGGAAGACATGTTTTGATGGTCTAGAGAGTAAAAGTTATTCACAAAAATCCACCAGTAAAAAAAAGTGTCAACAAAACTTGCATTATTCTACGTTTGTATGTCTCATCATATAGAAATGTGCAAAATGATCTAGTGCCAGCCATGCCGTGGGATCCACAAGAAAATATCTTATTGTTATTAACCACACATGGTGGATAGGTAGTCTGTGTTAGAACTAGCATTTCTTTTATTTGTTTCTCCACACTTTACTGTATGTTCATTCAATGCACTGTGGATTTTTTTAGTAGAAGAGGCTGAGTTAGAGGATGTACATCTGTCTGCTTTTCCTGGATTCTGTGGTTCTGCTCAGGTGAAAACTTCCAGAGAGAGAGGCAGCATGCCCACAAGATCTCTGCAGTGCTGACAGTGAAGAAAAAGGTTGTTAAGAGCCAGAGATAATTGTATGAGGCGAAAGTGGTATTAAGTCTCACTACAACAAAAAAAAAAAGTCCATTTCACTAATGCAGATCAGGAAGCAAATATTGAGTGTTTGGGTAGAGATTAGTCTTGTTTCCAATCTTGGAAAACACAAGAAAGAGATCTATAAATATGGAGACTGACTTCAATGATCTTTCCTTCAGCCCCTATGAGGTAGCTAGAAAGACCAAACTGATTAGCACAGCCTTGCTTTGGATTTGTTTCAAAGAAAAAAATAATTGCAAGCTAGTCACGCAATTTCTGATCATTTCAAAGAAAATTATGCCAAAATGTGCACTGTTCCCAAGTTCAGTGATCAAGTTTACTGAGCAGCCATGTTACTCAGTTGTTGGTTTGAAAACATTGCGTTTGAAATGTGTGATGAAAAAATACGACACATGAAGTGGATGGAGGAGAGTCTGCTTGTTCACAGAGCAGTTTGGTGGTATACAACCTATGCCCAAAACCCAGATGCAGTCATATGAAATGACGCTGTTATATGCCTATATGTATATATATGATACCCTTAGGAATCTCCTTTATCCATCTCTGTTGCTACTACGTGAAAAAACTAAAAATGCTTGGAACAATGATTTCTTTCAGTTCTGTCTCTTGGCAAGATGGGAAGAAGAACTGAAAATAACTTTAAAATCTTTCATCTGAAGATGCTCCTTAGAGCAATATCTTTTTGGCATATATTGTGGAGAAGATGATCACCAGGGACAGCACAGGGAAATTATGAAGTTGCAAGTGTATTTAGTGGATTAATAGTTGTTTTCTAGCCATAGAATGAAATGGATTCTGCTGATTACAGAATCTTCAGACAACGCAGTAGTCAGAGTCCAAGTGACACTCTGTAGTGATTGGCATATATTGTATGTCATGAGGCTGTCATCCCTCTCATCGTGTATTTTGAACTAATTAATAAGCTGGAACAATTTACTGATATGTTTAACTGTTATATAATTGAAAAGCTTTACTAAATAGTATTTAAAAAACTTTGTCTTCTACCCAAGTGTTTACTTATGTAAGAGAATACAGAAGAGCAGGGAGTCTAATTCTTCATTTTAATCTTTCAAAATCCATAATAATAGGAAATGTATAATTTATAGAGTGTCAAATGCATTTTCTGTGCTAAGTATGCTGTTTTCTTTCTGGTTTTGGCCAACAGAGAAAACACAGAAGCTCTTGCCAGTTTGCCATTAAACTGAGGTTAAATGTTTGCTCTGGGCAATGGTTGAAAACAAGCCAAACAAGATACAAACTGGGCAGCTCTGGCTTGCCACAGCAGGATTTATATGAGCTTACTTTCTGCAGAGGGATCATGCAAGTAACCTGATGCTGACACCAAGGAAAGAAGCTTCCAGAGAAGCCAGATGGAACTGTTCAGAGTAGTAGACACTTCTTCCCAGAGCTGCCTAGGTCTGTTTTGGGAAGGTCCCATTACACCCAACACATCTGCTCTGCTTGTTGTCCCCATCTGAGCAAGTGACTAGCACTACTTGTTGCATAGTTGTCTTACTGCTTCTATTTGTAGTCAGTGCCTGCCTGCATTACGTGCTGATTGTAACTGCTCAGCCTTTGAAACCCAATGGTGGCTGTTGGCCTTTATGGTATCAATAAATATAAATATCTGTCTCTGGCCTCTTCCTGGGACTGCTGAGGGAAGCTGAAGTGCAAATTTTCCCAAGGTCATGCAGCTGGTCTCAGAGCACATGGAGCTTTGCCTTTTCAGCAAACAAAGGAGAAAGTAACATTGCTTTTCTCTGAAGAAAACATAAAGTAGTCTTTTTTGAACTTGTGCTGGTACATTTGGAGAGTAGTGTAGGGGAGAGGGACCTGGGGGTCCTGGTGGACAGCAGGATGACCATGAGCCAGCACTGTGCCCTCGTGGCCAAGAAGGCCAATGGCATCCTGGGGTGTATCAGAAGGGGGGTGGTCAGTAGGTCAAGAGAGGTTCTCCTCCCCCTCTACTCTGCCCTGGTGAGACCGCATCTGGAATATTGTGTCCAGTTCTGGGCCCCTCAGTCCAAGAGGGACAGGGAACTGCTGGAGAGAGTCCAGCACAGAGCCACGAAGATGATGAAGGGAATGGAGCATCTCCCTGATGAGGAAAGGCTGAGGGAGCTGGGTCTCTTTAGCTTCATTGCAAGTGAAGGCTAGCAGCATGTTAATTGTGACTTGAAGCTAAACAAAAGTAATAGAAGTTCATTATTTTAACGGGCACCACTGCAGCACCATGCAGATTTGTTACAGATCATACCGTCTTTCAGCCTGCCACGTCTCCGTCTCCCATTCCCCTTCCCTCTACCCTTCATCCACTGTGGTAACAACACATCTCACATTTGCAGGAAAAAGTCTGCCTGTTGCTTCAGTATCCACTCAGTGTGTAAAATTTTGGACTAGATGAAGCGCTAGAGCATGGCAGTGTTGTGTGCCGTGCCAGGTATTGTCCCTCTGCTTGGGCTTTGGTCACCCAGGGTCCCAGGTGGAAGAGCAAGGCTCTGCGGCTGCTCACA
This sequence comes from Syrrhaptes paradoxus, assembly GCA_013400615.1. Classification (NCBI taxonomy): domain Eukaryota; kingdom Metazoa; phylum Chordata; class Aves; order Pterocliformes; family Pteroclidae; genus Syrrhaptes; species Syrrhaptes paradoxus. The sequence continues at coordinate 11,573 of VZTO01022425.1, forward strand.
TACCACAGGCAACGTACTGCTGTAAATATCCCTGGCATCTTTCTCTTCCTGCCTAGCCATGGGATTTGCTGCTTGGGGTCTCAACTGTAAAAATCTAACTTGGATGAGAAATTCCTTCCTGAACAATGCCACAAAGGATTGCACAGCTATTCAGGAGGTGGAGAACTGCCTACAGTTACTCTCTGATCTTTTACTTATAAAACGGTACCAAAGGAAATGTGGAGAACTGAGGATTCTTTCAGCTTAGCTGATAAACTGAAAAACTTGCAGGAAAAAAGTTTAGTTATAGAAAACAGGAAAGGACTGGTTTTGACACAGATTTTTAGTTTTTTCTTTTCAAAATAGGGGGGGGAAAAGGGAAGATCATCCTCCTGGGTCTGCCAGAATTGTATTTTGCAAACAAAGTGAAATACTTCCCTAACAATTATTTTATCTTTTCCATATTTTTTCCACTTTTCTTTAGATAAACTTCTAAGTGAAAAATGTAGCAAGTGAAAGAATTTTATTAATTAAAATATTATCAAAATAATTCCAAAATATTCTACTGGTTTTGAATGTGGCTATTGGCCAAATTCAGTTTCTATTAAGAGTAAACTTGTTCTTTTTGGAAACCTCTTTTTCATTATACTTGCAAAACAATTTAATAGTGAACAATTTTTACTCAAGAGCTTCAAGCACAACTTGCTTAAATACTTTTAATGAAAATTTGAATTTATTAAGCACTGACTTTGTTCGCACTTAATTTGTAGATGCTTATTTATTTTGAGTTTATTTGTAAGTTGGTTGAATTTATTTCCAATGGTTTTCCGGTTTCATGTTTGCTCCATTACCCTCCACTTTCAGTATATCTGCTTCCTGCCTTTATTGACTGAACTTGAATAGGAAGTAAACTGAAATGCCAGAATTTCTGGTGAGTCAGACATTCAAATTTCTGGTCAGATTTACTGGTTTGCTTACATTTTTCTGAAGTTCTGTTGAAAATAAAGAATATTTGCAGAAATGAGGTTATGAGCTCCAGTCTGAATTTCACATAAATTTCAGACCAGCATTTATGCTTACTTTTTTTCTCTCTAAATTCTCTTTCTCAGAATTACTTTTCAATTTCAGATAGTGCCATCTCAAGAGTAAGAAGCCCAGTGCCAACCATTGCACCTGTACATCCTTTTATTTGACCAAAATTATAATCTCGTAATACCTGTGGAGTTGTCACAAGGATTGCAACTCTCCATGATGTAGATTCTGAAATTCACATTTTCATTGTTTATACAAACTAACATTTCTGCACAAGTATTGCTCATGAAGTCAAACAAAGCCTGTCAGAAGGAACTGAAAGATACCTTCTTTAATGGTGTGATAGGAGGATAGCCATGGTAAGATTAAATCAGTCAGACAAACCCTAAAATAGCCATGCTGTTCTGGGGCTGATATGAGCCAAACTCCATCTTTCAGCTCAGCTGCAGACATTTAGTCGGTGCCAGCCTTCTGCCTTTTTTTTTTTTTAAAAAAAAAGCACAGAATAAATTAAGCATTCACCTGTTGTGTGACATGAATGCGTACTAAGATGTAGAAATTGCTTCTGAAAATAAACAGAGGAAACAGGGTGAGCTAAAGCAAGAAGATTCACTTATTCTGAATATTATTTCCTTGAACTATTTTCTCATTACCCCTGACATGAGGAGGAATCACAAATGTGTCCTTATGGATGACTGTTGAGATCCAGCTGTTGTACATTAGCATTGCAGCCTGCATCTTCTGAATTATAAACTACCAGTGGATGGTGGATGTGTGTGTCATCATCCCAAAAAACTTTACTGTCTAGCAGAAACATTCTGGAGACTGGGTTTCTGCACCAAAATAAATATATGTTTTGTAAATAAAGCTAAGTAGAATATAAAGTCTGAAATCTAAGATACCACACCATCATTTCTGTCATTAATCATTCATTTCTGAAGATAAAAAAAATATCCCTTATATTATTAATAAAATTACCTGAACATTCTCTGTCATTCTTTCCTGAAAAGTCCTGGAAGACATTTTTGTGTGACTCCATTGCTATCAAGCTGAATGGTGCTTCTCTTAGTATGGAGATACAGAGTCATGGCCAAAGAATTGACCAAATTATTCCTGCAGAAGTAAATAGCCAATGACTGCAATACAAATGTGTGGTTTAAGCTCAGAAAAAGACACACTCGTTTGCATCATAATATGTGGAAAGGGAAGGTTCATGGAAGACTTAAGCATTTTCTGCTGCCAAAGTTGCCTTACAGCTCATTTTCTTATATTAAATAATCGTGTGCTTAATATTGTCCTTCTAAATTGGTGGCAAGTCAGCTGGTCTCTCTAGTTTCTCCCAAGTCTTATTTGTATTTAATCACTGCTCAGCTCCATACTTAAACTGAGTCTGCATTCTCACCTGTCAGACTGATTTCCTTGAAGTTATTCTGAAAAAAAACCCATGTAATTCTTTAAAACCTCTCTGTTCTGAGTGTTTTCTGCACTGCATCATCAGCCACAAGAGTCTTGCTATGCCTCCAGCATTGCCTGATGGACACAGAGGTTGGATTTAGCTGGTGGTAAATTGACATACAGCTGATGTTGCCGTAACCTTACTTTCTCGGCTTCATACACAACGACAAAGATGAATATAAGTGGTTTATACAACCTCACTTCTCACCTTTGTAAATTATTTTAAATAGCTTTGTTGTATCATCCAGTTTTAAACAGTTCTACAAGGGTTTTACATTATTATTTACATTCTGCCTGTCTGTCTGTCTTGGGGCTGAAAAAGCGAAAAGTAGAAATCCTCTCAGTTTGTATTATGTGACTGTCTTCTCATGGCAGCTGCCTCTGATGTGCACCTCTCAAAAAGGTTGCCATGGAGATTTCAATGTAGGAGCAACTGTATTTGAGGAGAATTTCCAACCCAGCAGTATGTGGGAAAACAGAAATTAAGGCAGTGCTGGTCTTTCAGATGGGAGTCAGGCAGATCTGGTGGAGCAGGCTGGAGGTGTGGTTGGAGAGGGTATAGTGTTGCTTGCAAAAACGTTTCATTACCGTGTTATGGTCACTGTAGTTCTTTATAATTTTGCTTTCCTCTCCAGTTGTTTTAGGAAGCAAAATTAATGTTAAGTGGTAGCTCTTGCTGACCAAACGACTGTAGTAGTGTCCATATGCACACTTTCTACTTTTTCCCTGAAACTGAGCCTAATATGTGCTCAGCCTTCAGTATGATAATTGACTAATTGTCCTGGGTTAAGCTGAGACAGAATTAACTTTCTTCATAATAGCTAGCAAGAGGCTGTGTTTTGGATTTGTGCTCAGAAGAAAGCTGATAAAAAGTGATGTTTATGTGACTGCCAAGGTCTGTCAGCTTCTCTGGCTGTCTGCAAACAGGAGAAGCTGGGAGGGAGCACAGCCCCAGTTACTAGCCCAGGATTTGTTCTTAGGTTGAGGACTGAGACCCAAGTGGCCAATAATCTATTCCATAACATACACGTCATGCCCAGTATATAGGTGAGGACCCTCCGGAAGATCATCCCTTTTGGTTACATATCTCTTTTGCTCAGGGTCATCTTGTTCCAGGTGGTCACTCTCCCAAGGTCTTCTCTTCCCTCCCTAGTCAGCTCTTGCTCTGGGATGCTCAGACTGTTATCTCCATTCCATGAGTGCAGTTTCAGGACTCTCCTTGCTCCAGGAATGTTATCCAGGAACAGGCTGAGCCTTGGTCATCTGGTTGGGGGGCAGTATTACTGTGTGTCACTCATTTGTATATTTATATATAGCATTATTTTCAGCATTATTGTAGATTAGTTATTTAATTGTTCTTATCTCAACCCATGAGTCCTTTTAGAAGGAAGAAGACTTTAACAAAACTTATTGACTACAATGATCCAAGAAAAAAAATGCAGTGGGGAAAAACCCACTAGAATATTAACACGGGGAGCTAGCACTTATAATTTTTTCTTTTTGCTAGATTAGGGGTAAACCAGTGCCCAAAGGGTAAATGGCTTATTGCAGAAGTTCTAACAACCTTTGTCTCAGCATTTCAAAAGATGTATTTTATAGGCAAGACTTGTTTGACTGTTTTCTTTGTGGATTTTTTTTTAACATTGATTTGCAGATGTATATCTGTAACTTTTCCATGTTTTTGTTTTTATTATTTTGGTTTTTTTAACTTAATATCTTGTGTTTTCTTCCACTTGGTAGATGATTGACAGAGTTTTGGATTAACAGCTGCTGTTTCCCAGAACATTGTTATGAAGAATCAGACAAGACTAGAAATTAGTTTTAAAAATATCTGAATAACAGAAACATTATACTATTCTGTTGGTGCTGGCCTTAGTCTAAATTTTTATGTAATTCTGACTTCTCCTTGACAAAGTTCTTTTTAAGAAAGGATGATGGCTTGTTTCACTGTCACAGAGTAATGGTGGTGGTACTTTATTACCTGTTTGAAACAAATCTACACAGATAAAAAATGCATGTTGTAGGTCATATTGCTGGTAAATCAGTTCTGCATTGTACCTTCCGGGAACAAATGTTCTTTAAATCTTTAATTGAGAATATGCTCAATATTAAATTCTTCTCTACAGAAGGAGCTAGGAAGCTAAAGCTTCCTAAGAACAGGATCTGGCTAGGCTGCCATCACACGACTGAGAAACCTGGGTGATTTAAGAGCTACCTGGATGCTGTGACTATATATACCCCACTTCCAGCAGCAGGGAGGAGGGACAGGGAGCAAGTGACCTTCAATGACCTGGCCCTACATGCCTCCTATTTTAAGATCAGATCTTAAAATTTGCAAACTGTTTCCCCTTAGAGACTATTGAGGCTTCTCAGTGGTGAAATTGTGCCCCAAAGAGCGTCCCCTCTCTTTGTGACTTACTTCCTCCTTCTCTTACTGTGATACTGAGCAATTCTGTGCCATCATGCCTTGTAATCTTCTCACAACACTGCCATGAAATAGCAGTAGCCACCAGAGCAACGTCAGTTCAGAAGACTACAAAAGTATACAAAGCCAGACAGGTCCATACAAAGTGCTGCTGTGTAACTGCATGTGAGGGGACAGTTTTATTCCTCACATAAGAACAACATTCAAAATAAGAGCAGACAGCAAATGCATTAGCAAGCCACAGAGCCAAGGTTCGTCTTCCATCAGTTCTCTACTCTAAATCAGCAAATAGTCTTGTATTCCATTAGAATTGCTTGTATGATGGTTCATATTCTCTAGATAAATAGTAAATAGATTTACTTGACAGGAATGAAAGGGTCAAGGCGATTGGTATTCTGTACACAGTCAGGCAGGATTTGGAAAGGTGGAGAAGAGAGGAAAGCAAGGAAGCACTCTTTTTCTGTTGGGAACTGAATGCCCAAAAAGTGCCCTTATCAGCAATACTGCAAATTTTTTTCTTTCATTGCCCACCAGCATAGCTTCATAGTCTAAGACCTGGAAAGCATGAAGAAGTAACTCAGTAGTTCATTGACTGCTAACTGTTGGTAAATTATGGAGATTTACCGGCAAGCACTGTGTGTGACCTCATTGTACATAGCTTTTTATGAAGATGTTTATAAGCACAATAGAGCTAGTCCAGAAATCGTAGGATACAAGAGTTGATAGTGTACTAGTTTGTAATTTACGTTTTGCTAGCTGAAGCATTCTGTGACTCCCTGAAGTCTTTATTACCTGAATAGAATTAAGAAAAATCTAAGTTTGCATTACAGCAGTTTATCAACCAGTTATTTTTTTAATAAGCATTTTTTTGCATTTTCTCAACTGCTTACTAATATATTATTTAAGTACTGAACAGGTAAATTATACTGGGTGATGATATCCGTTAAAACTTCAAGGAGGATTCTGAATTTCCTACTTCCTTTATTCTAGCAGTTGGGGGTATTCTAGAGTTTTGTTCTCATTAGAAAGATGCCTTTCTTCTCTTTCTTTGTGATTGTGGAAAATACTTAGTAGTGGGAGTCCTGGAGCTTAAGAAAGATTAACATCAGATATTTGTATCCTGTCGTTGGACCAGATTCTGTTAGCAGACACCAGTAGACTTTCCTCCATGGGAAGAAAATCTATCCTGCTGTCTTGACAGAATTGGCTCGTTGCAACTATGCAACCAAACCATGGTACAAGAGAAATAAATGAGGGAAAGCATATGCCAGACCTCATGGATCTTGGCTTCCTTGCATTCCTCCTCAAATGGTGTAATATCAAGCCAATCCTTACTTTGTCTGACTTTTGCTCAGTCTTGCACAAAATCTAGGAGAATTAAAAACTCTTTTTATAAAACTGCATGCGTATTTTCCACAGTATGTATGTTTTTAGAGAAAATAATCACAATACTTTTTGAGATAATGGCCAGGAAAATAATTTATAGTAAAAACACAAGGTCATATATGTTTGCCATGATTTAGGCCCAGCCAGCAATAAGCACCACACGGCCACTCACTCACTTCTCCCCACCCTCCTCGCTGGGACGGGGAGGAGAAGATATAATGAAAGGGTCACAGGTTGAGACAGGGACAGGGAGGGATCACTTACCAATTATGGTCACAGGCAAAACAGACTCAACTTGGGAGAAAATAAATTAATTTAATTTATTACCAATAAAATCAGAATAGGATAACAAGAAATAGAACCAAATCTTAAAAACACCTTCCCCCTACTCCTTCCTTCTTCCTGGGATCAACTTGACTCCTAATTTCTATACCTCCTCAGCACAAGTGACACAAGGGGGTAGGGAACAGGGGTTGCAGTCTGTTCATCACACACTGTCTCTGCCGCTCCTTTCTTCTCAGGGGGAGGACTCCTCACACTCTTCCCCAGCTCCAGGGTGGGGTCCCTCCCAGGGTCCCTCCCATGGGAGACAGTCCTCCATGAACTTCCCCAACATGAGTCTTTCCATGGGGTGCAGTCCCTCAGGCACAGACTGCTCCAGCATGGGCTTCCCATGGAGTCATGGCCTCCTTTGGGCTCCAGTGTGGGGTCCTCCCCAGGCTGCGGGTGTATCTCTGCTCCACCCTGACCTCCACAGCTGCAGGGGCACAGCTGCTGTCTCACCACTGGCTACAGGGGAATCTCTGCTCTGACACCTCCTCCTGCTCTTTTCTTCACCGACCTTGCTGTCTGCATCGGTGTTTCTCGCACGTCCCACTCCTCCCTCCACTGCAGGTTCCCAGCAGACCCAATACAATGCTTCATGATATAAGAAAACACAAACTCTTGCATATTTTAGGAATGTCTGAGGCTTGTAAATCAATGTAATGAAAGCACACATCTCTCAAATGAATGAAAACATTACATAGAGTGAAAACCACAGTAAACAACTATGTTTGCAGACCTCCCTCTTAGCTGCTCCTCTGTTTAGTTCAGTCTGCTGCACTGAGCGTTCCTGTTTAATTCACTGCTTTTTCCAAGGGTAGTCTCAGAAGTTTTCCACCACTAATGGAAAAAATCCAAGCGACTCCAGTCTTCAAGAGAATTAAGAAAACAGATGAGGGGAAAAAACAATATTGAAGAGAACTGGTTTTGAATACGAATAAAGCTTTTTTTATGCTGACAGTGATACTCAGAAATTGAATTAATACTTGCATAATGCACACAAACAGCCAGGGACGTAGAATAACCTATTCAAAATAACTGACTTTAAAATAGCTTAAGTAAAACAATATGTAAATGAGTACATACATCCAGCAATATCAATGTTCACTTAAATGCATAGCACTTAAAATTATAATATTAATTCATAGCAGCATATAGATAATCACAGGAAATGCTATATAACACACATCAATTTGATAGCAAAAAGTATGTATAATGCTTTTTGAACTACTGATTCAAATCATATACAGTTCAGTGTGACAAAATGCATTAGAGATAGTGCAAGAATCCTTCAAGGACTGTTGCAAATTTAAATATACACAATATATATAGCATAGTTTTTGGATGACTTACAATTGTCATTAGTGGATATAATTGATACAATGTTTTTAAAATGTATCATGGTATTGAAGGGCCAGGATCTATCATGACTCTGCAATTCCTGATTGATTGACACAATTTGTTGGAAAAATAACATTTATCTTCCTTATGGTTTCAATATCCAAATCAGGAGGCTTACAGAGCTTTGTGAAAGTAACCACACGTTGATGAGGGGGCGGTGTCAGACTAGATTGTATTGTAATTATCATGATGTAACCTGCTATTTATGTTTTTTTTCCTGTTCTTTCTCTTTAATCCACTAAGCCTTTTTCAACTTACAATTCTTTAAAAATATACAACAATTTCTACATTGAACATTTTTCATTCAAGTCAACAGTAAAGAGAACAATTTATTTAGAAACAACTTGTTTTGTTAGGTCTTTTCATGAATACCAAAGAAAATCTATAATAAGTAAGAAGAAGCAGGAGAAAAAATTGCAGAAAATAGTTTGGAGCAAATTGGTTTAACATCAGCTGGGTGAAAGAGAGGAAAAAGAGAATAGTAACAGCAAAGTAGATACAGGGAATGGAAGTGTTGGGAGGAAGCATCAGAAAGTATAAATGAGAACAAAATGGATTTGGAAAACTGAAAAGGAAACACAGCCATTAGGAGTAAATTTTCTGGCAGGATCCATGAGTTCAAGCATATTACAGATGTAATAAATCCCTCAGTTGATTTATCTTCATTATAAGATGGATGTGATAAAATACATAATAATGATGAAAAGGAAAATTAGTTCAGTGAATACTTCAGTATGTTGAAAGAAATGAGAATTTACACCTTCATCTGGTAAAGATGAGGAATTACTCACTATCTGATCACTCAGTGTGATTCATCAAAACCAAAATGTTTGCTGGGATGCATGAATGTGCTTGGAGTTCTTACATGTGGTCATTGCTTTGCATGGTATCTCTGAGATTTTGAAAATTAGCAATTATGAAACATTTCTTTTCATTACCTTTTAAATTTTTGTTCTGAGCTGAGGAGGGTGGAAAGAAGGGAAAAAGAGAGGAGGGAGAGCAAGGCAGCAAAGGGAGAGAAGTGCTTGCCACAATTCCTAATAGACTGAAAATTCCCCTCCTGTTGCTGACATCTAAAGTGGGCTCACAGAGTTGAGTATATGTGGTAACTATTC
>VZTO01022425.1:39809-99736 GCA_013400615.1 Syrrhaptes paradoxus
ACAGGGGAGGTTTAGGTTAGAGATTAGGAGAAAGTTTTTCACCCAAAGGGTGGTGACACACTGGAACAGGTTGCCCAGGGAGGTCGTGGATACCCCATCCCTGGAGGCATTCAAGGCCAGGCTGGATGTGGCTCTGAGCAGCCTGGTCTAGTGGTTGGCGGCCCTGCATATGGCGGGGGGGTTGAAACTAGAGGATCACTATGGTCCTTTTCAACCCAGGCCATTCTATGATTCTATGATTCTAAGTTGTCCCTGCTCATTGCAGGGCAGTTGGACGAGATGACGTTTAAAGGTCTCTCTCAACCCAAACTATTATATGTTCTATGATTCTATGATTTATTCTCTGCTTCTATGCTCATCTTTCTGGAGGTATATTTCAGATTTACCCCTACCAGGTATCTCAATGTTCATTGATTCTTCTTAGATGAAATTTGCCAGATTTCAAAGTTTTTTTCCTGATTTCTGCACAGCTAGTTGAAAATGTTGTTTTAATTTTTCATAACCTTGTCTTCTGAAGAACAGGACTACCCAACTAGAATGATTTAGACATGCTAAGTAGTATGAATATTAAACTATGAACTTCTGAAGAAGTAGCAGTACTTCTAAGCAAAAATGCTATTACGTGTTTTGAATCAAAATAAAATAGTTTATTTTTAAAGCTCAACTTATAAACATTTTGAAATAAAATATGTCATTAAAAATGCTCAAATAAAATATAGTGGTGTCTCTGAAATGTTTAGTTCATTTCTCGAAGACAAACTGTCAGACTTCCATTTCCTCTTTTTTGTACCCTGTTCATAAATTCATTTTTCCTTTCACTCTGGTAGGTTTAGCTAGGTGGAGGATGGAGACACAACATTTTACTAAATGCAGCAAGATCCAAAGTCAAGAAAATACAATATAAACTTATTTCTGACCTTTCTGCTCTAAGAAACAGAAGAGAAAACTAAATGTTAGGAATTACTGATAAACGAATATAATTTTATCACAGTGTGGATCTAAAGTGTGGATATTGTGTAGAACCCTGATCAATCCAGGAATGGAAAAAGCTTTGGAGAAGGGTAGCAATGATGGCAAAATCTGTAGGTCGGTCCCCATGGAAGGAACAATGGTCAGTTCCTATGGAAAGATTCATGGGTAAGGGAAGAGACTACAAGAGATATACAACAGACGTGACATGCACGAAAAGATGAGTGGTGTGACAAGAGCAATGAGGGAGTATTTGTTCATTGTCTCTTCCAGAATATTACAGCATCCAAAGCTGCTAACAACATGCATGCAATTTAAAGCAAACTAGAGGAGCTTCTTCATATATTAGTTAGGTAAACTGTGGATGTCCTTGGCAAAGAAAGCTGTGGGTATTGAAACTCTACACGGTTCAACTGGAAACCAGAAAAACTTGTGGATGAGAAATTTGTTAAGGATGTTCTAAAGGTTCTTCTAACTCAGACAGACCCTAGCAGCTAGGTCTAGGATCAGCATATTTTTAGTCTGTTCTTACAGTCTTTGTTAGGCATCCCCTCTTACCCACTGCCAAAGGTGATACTCATCTTGGTCTGACTCATTACAGCTATTCTTAGAACTGTTCCCACCTCTCGTTACCAATAGCAGCACCACCATACATGTGATATAATACAGCTGAACTTCAAGTTATTCTGAAAGTCTAAATGATACATAGGAAATTGAAATATAAAAGGCTGATGTTGGAGAAATTTCCTTTGCTCCTTATCCAGCTGTGTGACATCCAACAGAGCTGGTCATAACTTATGGGTGAGAAGAGAGGAAAGAACTGCAAAGTGATTAAAGCACAGCAATTGTTCTCTATAAGCAGTTCTCCACTGACAGCCCTTTGTCAAATGTACACATTAAATCAAGCCATGAAGCTTGATGAAGCCATGAAGTCCCTGAGGACGTCTGCTTTCCACTGTGCCTCAGTGGAGCTGACAAGAATAAAACTCAGAACCACCCAAAATATGCCTATACCTGTCCACAAGAGACAACTCAAATGCATTTATAGACTAAATATTCTATTTCATTAGTCCCTGTTGTGTGATATTATCCCTGAATATAAGACAAGATTGATGTCCATGCAAACCAAAACTGCTGTTGAAGTGAGTGGGTACGCAAACTGTTCCTGCTAGTGTCACAGAGGTGTATGTTTTCTTCTTCCGATAAATGTTTTTTACTATTTATCCAAAACATTAAGTAAGGTTCATTAAATTATGTATGAACTATTTGCACAAATTGCTGACTCTCTATACTTTTTTGGAATCACTGTTAAAAAAGTAGCTTGCTCACAAAATCTTTAGAAAATTGTTAACAAGTTTCTACCAAGGGTCATCTATTTTTTGTTCTCTTTTTTTTTCTTTTCCTTTTTATTTTCTTTCCTTTTATTCTTGTACCATTTGTCAAGACATTTTAAATCATAACGAGGCATTCAGTTGCTCTTGGATATCATCTGTAGCAGCATCGAACATCTGCTTTTTACAGTCATGGCAACTCTGGCAATGTCAAGGCTCAGAAGAAAATAGTAGTAATGAACATCAATATAACTGAGACATTCTGTAAGTATTTCTTTTATATGAAGGAAGATTAAGATTGAGAACAGACATCCATACGAGGTCAATTTTTCACTTTCTTGACCTCTCATCTGCCAAATAAAAATAGTGCTGTTATTGACACTGCTTGGCAAAACAGGATTTTTGTTAGTCATCTACCTGGTAATGATGTTGACTCATTCAAAGGATGGCTACCAAACTACGCTTAACCCAACGATCTCCACTCCTCTCAAGGCTTATTTTTTTTTTTGCAAGAGCTTGCTTATTGTTTCTACATTTATTAAAATAATAGTGACATTGTAGAATGTCTTTCTTTCAGGTTATATTACTAGACTTCTTGCTGCTAGAATTTTTAAACCTACTTTAGGGTCAATTCAGGCTTCACCCAAGGAAATCTATAAAATATCCCTTTATATGTGAATTGGTTCTAAATCATTTGTCAGAATAATTGTGTAACAGATTTTATAGGGATAGTTTGAATGATAACCAAAATCATCATTTTTATTGAATATTTTAAGAACTCTCCTAATAGGATTCATAAGGTTGCCTTTTAAAAATGTGTCTCAAAAAAATGAGGATCATATGGCCATTAAATGCTGGAATGCATTGACACCTAAAAGAGAGAAAATCATCAGCAAAACAACTAAAAATTCATTAGGATGAAACCAGTTCAACAGCTGAAACAATAACATTGTCAGTCAAACTTACCCACAAAATGTTATTGCCTGCTGGGAATAAACAGGTTCCAAAATCACAAGACACCACCACCACCACATGAATTCCAGAAGCCCTGACTGCACAGAAAAATCAGCAAAAAGTTAAAGGGTTTCTCTTCTATGCAGCCTGTGTCAGTGATGAGTAAAATAGGTCAAAGCTGTTTTCTTGTTAACTGAAAGCCTCAAAGTTCAGTTTTCTTAATGAAAGATGAAAGGCAGCTTATTGGGCAGTATTTTTGTTCAATAACTTAGTGTAAAAAAGAGAATAAAGCATATGTTAAACAAGGATGCACTTGCATGATAACAGAGAGTTGACATAGAGAAGCACTGTACTCAGAATAAAAAAAAAAAAGTAAGTTAGCCTGTGTCAGTACACAAGCCGTGCTCAGAAAGTTTGATTTCTAGATGTGGACCTCCTCAGTCTTTCAGCTTCACTATTTAGAGGTGCTGGACTTTGGAAATTACAATTCTGCCCTGCTGAAAAAAACTTCCTTCTTTTCTCTAGCTGAGAAATGGTCAAAAGAAGGCATACTTACCTGGCAAAGGGACGTGATATTTCAGCAGTTAAAGTGCACAGTAATTTGATAACCTGTCAGGGAAGGCATCATACGTTATTATTCTGTATTATTATCACTAATTATTATCACTAACAGCTTGCCACGGAGAGAACCATTTGTTCATTGGAGCTCAACTATATAGTTCATGCACTAATATGCAAACTCTGTTGATCAAAATGGTTTTTTCTCCTTAATGTTCACATAAGATATTTTTGCCTCTCAGGGTTAAAATCCACTCTACCTTTAAAGCTGGAATAGGTAGGACAGAAGAAAGAATATATTCTCATCTTGCTATGTAAAATCAAGAGCAGGTAGAATTGGGAGTTCCTAGATTGCTCCATTTCATTATGACAAATAAAAAAATCCAAGCAACTGACCCAATAAATAAAAATGTTATGTTCAGAACTGAAATACATTGTATAGAGAGTATCCCACTCTGATTTTAAACTCCTTTGTTTTCTTTTTTTGCCCAGTCAGATGCGAACAGGAACTCCATAACCAGAAGACAACAGTAGCACAAGGCAGATGGTGTGTGGGTAAGCCAAAAAAGGAGTTTCACAGAAATGCATTGGTGGAGAAAAGGTACCCGGGACTAATCCACAAGGGAACTACTTTTAGTGATACACTTTGATTTTATTTTAGTCATGAATATACTTAAGGGTTCTTCTGCTCCCTGTATCTACACATGCTGGTGTGAAGGGGAACAGTTTAAGTGTGGTGGGATTGGCGCAGGTGCTCTGTGTGTGGCAATGCCATGCTGAGCATGCTCCAGAAAGGGCCGTTTGCACATAATGTAAGAGTGCTCCTTTGCACCAAAGGATGGCTTTGGAAGGAAAAGAAGTTTCATGATCACTACCGGTTTCCACATTCAGTCGATTTATGCTGGAAATATCTAAGCCATTGTGCCCAGCGTGAGAATTTTATGGCACATTCAAATTCTTCTTCCTTCTTTCAGGTTCAGTGTTGCCAAACCTCACACCAGTTCCACGCACCTCACCGTAAGGAGCATCTAGACATACAGAAGAATGCCACAGGATAAATAACAGACTCAGAAAATATCAGCAGTCGTCATCTTCACAGAAACTATCACACAGGACAGGATAATGCTGTCGGACTTGGATCATTTTACTGCCATGTTTTTCAAGATGGTGGGTTATCCCAGAACATTTCAATCAAATGTTCAAGTCCCAGTCAATAGGAAGGAAGGATTAAAAAACAATTTAAAAAGCACTCATTTCAAAAACTTAAAATAAAAACCACAATCCAGATACAACTGGGTTTTAATTTGCAAGAGTGTCTCCATTGTTCATTTCCCCTCAGAAGCTTCACTAATTTTAAAGGTAATTTCCTTTGTCTTAGAGGACTGTCCATATAAATATATTTTGGGACTGATTCTGGGTAATTTGATTAATATGGATTCAAAATCTACAGTCAAAAAGGTATTCAAGCAACTGATATTGTAGCAGAAATGTTGGTACCTGAATAAGCAGCTGTAATTAGTCTTTCAATTACATTGTGTTCCTTGATTAATTACACATTTTACAAAAATACCACATCTCCTGAAAGTGAAAGATCAAGCTCTCCTGGGAGAAAGGAGAGAAAAGCCCACTGAGAATTCAGCATTAAGTTGTCAGATGAATCTTCACATCCTAGCACGCCAAATTTCTCACAAAGCCATGACCATAATTTCCTTGCTATAACACATCCCTAAAAATCCAAATACAGAGAATACAGTTTGCACCAGCAGCTTGCTGGATATTACGTTAAAGGATGCAAGTTGTCTCCATGTGTACTCAATTTTTTTATGTCACAGTAGATAACCATGAGACAGTTTCATGAAGCCTTTGTTTTATGTCAAGAAAAAAAATACATTTGTGTTCTTCTACAAGACATGAGAGATTAAGTCATTAGCATTTATACAGCAACCTTGACAATCGAGTGATTTAGAAACAAGTTTGCATCCTCCTTAATTATAAAGTTCACAGAAATATCACATTACCTGAAAACCAAAAGACAAATTCCCTCCTAGTTTAGGTCTACTGAGAGCTATATCTATGGATAATTTGACCCTAAAAACTCAGCTCCACTGACTACAAGCTGCCTAATACACAGAATTATTTTAAATTAATAGTTATCTGTTGCCCAAACAACAAGAAGGTGTTGTCCCACCTGAAATCCTTGTCTATAAATCAGAGAGACATGGATTTGACGAATGGATCACTTTCAGTGGATAAGGAATTGGGTGGATGGTCTCACTCGAGTTGCTGTCAACAGCTCACTGCCCAAGTGGAGATCAGTAACAAGTGGTGTTCTACAGGGGTTGGTATTGGAACCGCTGGTGTTCAACACCTTTGTTGGTGACATGCATTGAGTGCACCCTCAGCAAGTGTGCCAATGACACCAATCTGCGTGGTGCAGTCAACATGCTGGAGGGAAGGGGTGCCATCCAGAGGGACTTTGACAGGCTTGAGAGGTGGGCCAAGTGCAAGGTCCTGCACCTGGGTCAGGGCAATCCCAAGCACAAATACAGGCTGGGAAGGGAATGGATTGAGAGCAGCCCTGAGGAGAAAGACTTGGGGGTGTTGGCTGATGAGAAGCTGAACATGACCCAGCAGTGTGCGCTTGCAGCCCAGAAAGACAACTGTATCCTGGGCTGCACCAAAAGAAGCATGACCAGCAGGTCAAGGGAGGTGATTCTCCCCCTCTACTCCGCTCTTGTGAGACCCCACCTGCAGTACTGCATCCAGCTCTGGAGTCTTCAGCATAGGAAAGGCATGGACTTGTTGGAACTAGTCCAGAGGAGGTCCAGCAAAATGGTCAGAGGGCTGGAGTACCTCCCATATGAGGACAGGCTGAGAGAGTTGGGGTTGTTTAGCTTAGAGAAGAGAAGGCTTTTAAATGTATTATATCTGTATTATCTTTTTATAGCTTATTCTGTTCACATGACCTGCAGATAGATTTCAGTTTAGCTTTGACCTGCCTGATGAGAAAATCCAAGCAGAGAACAGATCTAACAAGTGCAGGACAGGGTACCCTTTGCAGGGTCAGATGAATTACTGAAAAGAAAGATACCATTGGATTTTACCACATTGACTGACAATTAGATGGGAATTATCAAACACAAATACATTGTTGCATTACCATGATAAGAAAGTAGACGATTAAAATTTTGCAGATATTTACTTTTTCCAGACACACAAAGTATGATTTTTTTATCATGTCCTAGTTACTCTGAACAATTAAGTAGCAAGTAGACAATGGAGAAAACATGCATATTTCAGTACTAATACTCCCTTCAAAACTGGAAGAAATGTTTGAAATCCTTGTTGAAGAAGGTCATTCCTCCTTCCTTGCTTGCTTTATATTCAGAATGATCTCCTAAGACTTCAGCAACAATCAGTTGTAGCAACTTTGACAACTCAACATTTGCTAATCGTAAGGACTGCAAAAAAATGAAGCTGTTCCAAATTAGAAAAAGAATTAATGCAGAGTGATATTATAAAATAATTAAAAATTATAAATACTGATCTTAAAATGGTGCTCAGTGTAATTGATGTGTTGCCGCACATATAAGCTACAATTCACTTTGATTTAAAAGATATATACACTTTCTTTGTATTTCCAGAGTAATATACACATTTGATTGGGTTTTTCTTAATGCATTGCAGCTGGCAAATTATAATTAAAGAACTGGGGCTTGGGGTTAAGATGTAAGTATGTCATAGTGTCCTTAATTCAGTCTGGATGCAAAAATAAATATTTGCACTGCCATATTCTGCCATATTCTATTGCTATTTGTAGAGAACTGCAAATCCACACACAATTGCAGAAAGCAGAGATACATGAAAATCAGCAATTACAAAGGCTTTACAGTGTAAAGAACTAGATTCTCCAACTGTATTATACCTATGCTTAGGAAAGACAGTGTCTCCTTGTCCGTGTGATCCTGATGAGACCTCTACCAAGGCTTTTGAATTGTACGCTTGTATGCAAAAAGATATGCAATGTTGCAGTGCCCTTCCACGGTACAGGAAACAGAAGAAGGGACAGAATTGCAGAAGGCCTGGGGGGTTCTTTGGCTCCTATACACCACTGTGATAGTCAGGGCTGTCTTTGGGCACAGGCAAAGTAGGCATTGCCAAGTATGAGCTATGAGCAAGCAAGCTCCACTGCCATTTTGATGCTTCAATTTTTTTTCAGCCAGACTTGGGAAGCTAGATTAGAGCCTGATGCTGGGGGTGGGATTGTGGAACTTCTGCTAGATGAGGAGGTCCTATTTATCTCCAGTGGTGACCGTCTCTCACTGTTCCTCTAGCAGTGGTAGGAACAAGAAACCAAAGTTTCCAGTACTCATCTCAGGTCTTCCTCCACTTTCTTTCATGAGAACTAGCCCACAATGGCCACCCAACCTTTGTCTGGAAGCACTCAGCTCCCCATGTGACATTTAAGACTCTCTGAGCTGATTTTGGCAGTCACAACGTGGCTGTGCAGGGGGGAAAAGTCATTTTACTTTCCTGGATAGGTAAGGCATGAAAGTTACTTTCCTGTCTCCCAGGCACCAGAAGAGACCCTCAAGGAGACATGTGCTTCAGAGGCATGCTGAGAAAATTCAGATCCCTGACACTCTGTTAGAAAGCAGTGGCCTGATACTCCCATCCTTTCATTCTAAAATTAGGTGCTGTGAATGGGGAGCTGCAGGCACCAGGGCTTTATTGAGGGCAAAGCCTACATAGACAGGCTTCTGTGACAAAAGCAGTATTTTAAGGAAGATAAGGAGGGCATTTAGCTCATTATTTCTACTAAAAGCTTGAATCTAGTCTGGTGCTATTAAGTTTCAGCATTTATTCACAGCTTCAAGGTGTGCCATCGGAGAACTGGTTATATTTAGACTGAGCAATCCATATGCTCTGCAGAAGTGTTGTCAAGTTTTGATTTTTTTTATGCTGTACCATGGTCATGGAAAGTTTTCTAGTGTTGATAGCTACATAATATGACTGCTGAGTTTCCAATACACTGTCTGGATTTATGCGCTTAGACTAAAACAAATAACTAGGAGACAGGTAGTACCATAACATTATCAATGTAGACAAAATCTAATTTCTTATATTTCTTTTTCAAATGCAAGTATGTAATCAGATAAAGACCACAGTGACTCTACTTAGCATGTGGGATTTTCAAAGACTGACCACCAAAAGGATCTCTTTTCCTGACACTTTTTGCTTATACTTGAATTTTCTTGAAAAAGTCTCTTCCTGCTTCCTGCCACCTTGTTTCCCAGCACCTGGCTGAGATTTCATAAAACAAAAAAACATAAAATAGGTTTTAATCTTGCTGCATATCTGTTGTGAATATCTAAAAAATACCTTCATTCATGTTTAATTGTGTCACATGTCTTCCAATTCACAATACTTACATGACTCTCAGTGGTAAGGTGTGTTATAAATATTTTCTAGTTCAGTAATGTAAACAAGGATTAAATTATTTGCATATGTGTAGACTCTGAGATGAGCCCAGGGTAGGACTCTTTTTAAAACATGCCTATGAGATTTCTGAAGGAGTCCCTTTTATGTGGCAGAATAGAATTATTTTGTGAAGTGTTCCCTGTTATCTAAGTTGAAATATACTGAACACTATGAGACACTTATAATATTTAAACACTATAGGTAAACTGCTTCACTGATTATACATTTATTCTGCAGTACCTGCAATATATAAATATGGCCTGTTCAAAATTGATGTAAAATTGATTTCAGCTTAATCATTTTTTCCCTGTTTTGTTCTGTCAAGGTTGCTATTTTTTTCTTGTGATAATTTTTTCTTTTGAAGCTGAACCAAAACCAAGCAGTGTCAGCATGAATCCCAAATATTTCCACTATGTTTGACTTCTGTAGTGCCCCATTATAACTACTACTTGTTTTCTTTCTGTCCTCATTCACACTCGTTGCTATGAATGAGCTTCCCCACTGGTTTGCTTCTCCTAAGAGCATTGTACTATTGCTGTGATTCAGCTGCTCTCTGTGGCTCTCACTGGAAGGTGACCACAGCAAACCAACAGAAGCACTGCTGGAACCCAGCTCAGAGAGAAGGCAGCTATCCCAAATCTCACATTTCATGTGTTTGCCTGTGCATTCCTTTTCTTACGAACTGCTCCACAAACAGAAATGTTTTATGGTGGACAACATCTGCATTTCGAACCAGGCCCGATTTCTCCCCCAAGCCCAGGCTATTAGAACTATCCAGATTTCAAGACGTTGCAATGCAGGTGTGAAGGCTGCCAGTGCACTCCTACATTCATTGCTTATGGGTGCTGCTTGCCAAGTTGGGTGCTTTCCTTCTCAGGGAAAAAACTAGCTTATGGAAAAAGAACTCTCTTTTCTTTCTTTAAAATCAAGCTGTATGCAACATCACTACAAAATTATGCAAATTGCCTTGTCATACATATCAGACTGACAGTTCTAAAGAGACTAGAAATTACCAAAAGATTTTTACCTCTAGGCAGACAATGCCATTATAATATGGCTCAGAGCCATGTTGCCTTACCCTGCTAAAAACTCTCCTTAGACCACCATTTTCACAGACTGTTATTTAAGAAAGGTGTTCTCAGCTTTGAGGGCTTTTGTTAGTTTTTTTGTCTACGTATGGTATGCAGAGTTTAGACTTGTAGGCAATGTCATGAAAAACAGTCTAAATTAACTAGAAGCAACTAGCCGTGTGCCGTTAAAATTGTCAGACTGAGCTGCAGGTCATGGCACAGATGGGCTGCCAAATATTTGTCACAACATGGGGCCAGATACACCAGTGTGTATTCCAAATAGAATTGTTAGTGAATAGAAATAACTAGCCAAGCTATTTAATGGAGCTCAATTAAATTATATCAATTCTTTGCAAGTACTGGCTATAAATTCAAGCTAACGCTATTCTCATTTGTGTTGTATACAAAAAATCCTAGTTATTCAACTTAAGCTGATTCCTTCTATTTCAAATTCTCTTCATTTTAGGTGTGTACTCCAAAGAGCTGTAGTTTATGTATTTTAGAGCTCTGAGGAAAAATAAAACATTCTGAAATGTTAGATAAGAGAATCAATCATGTCATAGTCACAATTCTGCACAGACTTTCAGTTATAGACAACTTCAGTTTGACTTCCCCTTTACTGAGCAGGGAAGACAGGGCTGGAAGAGAACAGATCATACCACTGGGTCTCACCTGTGTGTTGGGCAGAGGCAGGAAGCAGCAAAGTCTCCCTATGAAAAATAATTTTCCCATGGGAAGTGCTTCGGTGATATATCACAACAGCACAATATCTGGGAAAAGATGATGCAAAAATTGTGCTCATAATTGAATTTACTGATAAGTTGTCATGAAATCCCAAATTGGAAGTTTGTGTGGATTAAATATATCTATATATCAACCTGTATCTATATAAAACTATACTGTTAAACCACTCTGATATACCAGTGTGAGTTTTAGCAGCTTAGATAATCCAGTCTTCTGTTCAATATGACAAAATAAAGCAAAATAAAACAAACTAAAAGTGATGATTTCATTAAGGCCTGCAGCAAGATAGTTAACCTACTGTATGAAGGTATGCAGAAAACCCATTTGTCAATTTGAAAGCACTGGTATTGCATTGCATGCACAAAAACGCCTGAATGAAAATCTAAGCCATGATCTATGTGTAGAAGTAATGAAAAGAAAGTAAAATAATGAAGCAATTGAACCTGTAAATCTGATTCACATTTTCTTCATGATCAAGTGTTATATTCTTCTCTGAAAACAGTTATGTCTGTATCAGTGATCGAGACTGAAAAGTTTTGCAGAAATGATGTTTTCAGAACGTTTTCAGCTGATAGTACTCTATTACTGCTATCATCTTTGTTTAATCATTAGGTAGAGTAAAAAAAAAAGTTAGTTTCAGTAACAGATAATGAATGAGTTCTCCTGCTGACAGAGCTGAAATGTTTCTTGTTTTCAGTTGTATCTTGCTGTGACAGGGAGTTTTAAGGCAAAGTGACTTGCTCTGCTGGTTCTGTCTTGTGTATCTATAACAAAAAAAGAAACTAACCTGGTTATCCTGACTTATGTATTCCCTAGAGTCTATTTAGCCAATGAGCTGATAAACAGCTGGTAAACTGAGTTTAAATCATCTCTAAAGTTTTAATTTTAAGGAGAAAAATCTAACTGTTTACTTGTACAAAATTGTCACGAGGTGAAATTTTTTTCCACATACAATAAGTATTTTTACAGCCACCAGTGAGACAGTTCCTGGGATGGGCAAAGTGCTGCCAGCCCACTCTAAGAGCTGACTGCAGCACCTCTGGAAGACTGAGCCCTTCTCTAATGCCGCAGAGGGAATGACACCTGTCAGCTGCACGGGGCTGAAGAAAGCTTCATTCACCTATGGAAACCATGCATTGCTTCCTAGGCTTTTCCACTTCTCTGTCTCATCCATTTTATTGCTTTTCCTTTTCCTTTTTTCTCCACAGTACTGCCTATGTCTCTGCCACACTTTGGCAGGGAACAGAACCATGGGCTGCCCGTGCAGCAGTTTCAAAATGATGCCATGGCATCTCTCCCAGCACTGAAGAGCAGAGCTGTCTGTGTATGGAGGAAAGGGGATGAATGTCCTGGCAGTGGCTGGAGGCTGCACCCCACCGACAGCGAGCCCAGAGCAAAGGGGGCTGCTTCCCCTGCCCTCAGCACAGGGAGCAGCAGGCAGAAACACCTGTGTGGGACACCCCTACCCACACTTGGCTTGATTTGCCTTGCTGTTATTTAACTCAGCTTTATACCTCACACCTTGCTGCTCCCTCCCAAAACTGGCCTCGGATGCTACCATAATAATGGCGAGAGCATGGGTTTCAGACTGCCACAACTTATGGCACTGTGCGTGTTGTTTTGCACCCTCTCTACTAATTTAAGAGAATAAACTGGGAATCAGGTGGTGGCTGGTAGTATCTAGCAGTCAGGTTCACCTTCTGACTTGGACATGGCTCGGGCCATCCAAACTAAAAATAAGCAAGATCACATTGCAAAGTACAGACGCTGCACTGCAGCCGAGATTTTCTAGATAAGAGATGGAAAAAAGAGACAAACAAACCATAAATCTCAGGGGCCTGGTGCTTGCCTGGGAAAGTTGCAGTACATTTATCATTGTTACATAACCTTAAAAGGTTTAGTTGGCTCAGTTTTCACTGGCACAAACATTTTAAATGAAAATTAATACATGCATATGTAGATTAGTCCACTGCATGTAGCTACCTGGTGGGTAATTCCCAGGTGGGGATTTCTTTTTCTCTACATTCGCTTATTTCTTTTCTTTATTTTTTTAATAGGTCAAAAATAGCATGTGGGTTATATAACTAATACATTAAACCAGAGGCAAATCCTAGCCTTAGGCGCTACATAGAAGGGATGGCAACTGTCAGCCTTGACTCCCTGGTTGTCAAATACTGAATAGGATGTTAACTCCTGAACAATTCACAAGCTTGGAAATGTCATACATATGGGTGAGTTGGGGTTATTGTCCTGATGCACAATAGAAACATCTCTATAGCAGCCAAGTATTTTGTCTGTACAAATTAAAAGATTGCTTAGTCATCAGGAGACCTCCTACTGCCATTTCCACTTCAGGAGGTATTCCCAGAGCCATTTCACTGCTACAGACGATCTCTTAGCCCTGCCTTCATTTACACAGATTTTAGATCGCTAGCACACCCAGCCCATGCTAAAATTTAAAGAAACTGGTCTGTATCTTATAACGATATTACATTCAAGGGTTCATAAGTGTAGATAACTGTTGCTTTTCTTTGTGGATGAGCTCAGAATACCACGTAGGTAACCTTCACCCTTTGAAAAGAAAGTAGAATCTAGGAAGTTGTTGAAGGAAAGAAAATATTATTGGGTCAAAAATTTACAGAAGAGCTTTTCAAATCTGTCATGAAGGAAAGACAACCCCCTACTGAAACGTCACT
The DNA here is from genome assembly GCA_013400615.1 of Syrrhaptes paradoxus. NCBI lineage: Eukaryota > Metazoa > Chordata > Aves > Pterocliformes > Pteroclidae > Syrrhaptes > Syrrhaptes paradoxus. Next base: position 53,613 of record VZTO01022425.1, read on the forward strand.
TTTTTGACCATAATTATCTGATTTATTCTTGGAGGTATCCTGTACAATTTCTGACTGCTTACAGGATCTTTTAAATTGAAAGATCCAATAGAAATATGTGAGATAACTTGTCTTACAGACAATGCATTTATGCCAAAGATAAATTTCTGCAGGAAAGGTGCAAAAGCAATAATGGAACAGAAGACAAAGGCAATGGAGATCAGCTGGCTAATTAATTTTGAAGGAAAGATTCTCAGCCTCACCATCTTACTATTTAAAAAAGCGAATCCTGCGTGTGGTTTAACAGGAAAAAATACCTACGCAGTTTCTTTTTTCTTAGGATACCAAGTAAATCTCTAATTTTAAAAACTGAGTAACATCAAACCTAACATGGTGGATTTAAAAAGAATAGCAAAAAAATTAAAAAATGTGACTGATTCCTCCTTATTTTTTGCTTTATTAAGTCCTTTTTAAGTTGAATTTTTTACAGCTCTTAAAATTAGTTTATATATTAAAAAATGTCTGTTTAAGATAACATGCTCATAACTGACAATGTGCCATTTCTTGAAGTGTCTTTTAATTGTGATTAATGATAGTTGTATTGGCAGAAAACAATGTTTGTAACTGCTACACCTCTAAGACCCATGAATTAAAGAGGGACTCAGCTTAGAAATCTGTATTTGCCAATATTTTCTTTTCCATGGTTATTGTTGTTAATGATGCCAGGAGTTTGGCCCAGTTCTCAGATCTAATAGAATCTACAAGGCTGGGAGATACATTTTCAATATAAATGCAGAGAAAACTGGACAGAGAAGTGACAAAATGATCATGGCATCCTCACAATGTCATTCCTTCTGTCCCAACACTGACCGTAACTGCCTGTGGACATCACCTTTCCCAGTGATACAGATTCATTGTCTGCAGGGAACTTGTGGTTCAATAAAAAATGCCTGAGTAGCAGCTCAGAAGTTACTCGCTTCATTCTTATTGCTCATTGTTGTATGGTGGCTTTCATCTTATGTACTAGGAATGGACCAGGAACAGAGCATGGGCTAGTTCAATTAGCAGAGAAATATATCGAGCCTAGGGGTATTTAGATTTCAAAGCTACCTCACTTGGGCTTCACAGAGTCACCCACTTTCCCTAAGTCACCAACTTAGACTCAAAGGCAATACAATGACATCAAGGAGAAGAAAGAAAAGGCAACATATTTTAATCAATAAAAAAGTCTTCTTCCTATGATCTCTTTCAAACATGGGCATTCAGAAGCAGTTATAAACCTGCTTTGAATCCTCTGTTAATTTTGAAGCAAAGTGATATGTTTCAATATGCTGACATTTCCAGAATGAAATTAATTTGGGGAGGATAAATGGCTGCTTTTGGAATAAACACCTGATTCTTAGTAGTAAATTCTTAGTAGACTCAAAGCATGAGTCATAAAGGTAGCATGAAAAGGAGATTTGCAGCCCTCCTGAACACATTGGCCCATGTTGTGTTTTAACTCTCTACTCAGAGCAGCCTACATATTTGCTGGGTTACCCAGTGATATCTGTAGAAACTGTGCACTTGCATCTTCGGATCCAAAAATAAATAAGTAGGACTACTGTTTTTGACCTGTCCCTTTCAAGAACAGGCAAGAAATAGCTCTCTCCCTCCCCTAAAATAAAACCGAAAATGTTCCTGAACATTCCAGCATGTTCAGTAAGATTAAAAGAAGCAAGTTCCAGTTCATCATAGAGTCACCCATGATTTATATGCCAGAAAGAGCTAGTTTATTTTTTCTGAATTCAAAATCTTTATCATCTATTAAACTGACTATAATTTCACACTGAACTAAAGAAGACAATTATTAAGTCAGAAATTTTTAATTTTGAAAATGGGCAAATGTGATTCTCTTTTAATTGTTTCTCCTATATTCCTGCCATCATTAACTCAAATGAATAAGAACATTGAAAACACTTAAGGAACAGTACAATTCCTGTGAACATTGGAATGAGACTCAAGTTCCTAAAAGACTTTGAACAAAACAAAATAAGAATCATATAATTACTGAACCACAGCCAGCTGACAACACTGGGGGGATGGAGGGGGAAGAGTGAAGAACAGAGCTTGTTTCTAAGCTCCACCACTTCCTTCATAGTTTGGACTTTTGCTGGATGCCACGGGAAGATGTCCTATCTGCACCATGAACGAAGACAGTAGAGCTCCTTACTCTTGCAATCAAACCATTCTCCTATTTGCAGAGATTAATTTTGATAGCTCCTATCACCCTGATCTAATAGACTGCTGTCACTTATTACAACACACAGAGGATCTTGGAAGCAAGATTTTAATTCCTATTTGCCTGCATCTACCACGTACAACTCTGTCGTTATTTTAATCTTCTCTCCTGCATCCTTTCACAGAGTAAGACTTAACTATAATGCGGTGCGAACCATGCTGTTGCTCATGTACTTTAGGATCTTATGCTATGTGACCAAAGCACAAGGAGATAAAACAGAGGGAAAAATATGTAATCCTGGAAAAATGTGTTTGATGTTATAGCCAACGGCTGTTTGATCTACAATATAAAAAAAACCCCCAGGATTTATGCAGAAGATGTCATAGTTTCTGAAAACTGGGCTTTGGTAAGAATGACAGTACAAGCTGCTCAGTCCTGTGAAGCTTAAACACTTCTGCATCTGTACAGAAACAAACCTTCAGGGGCATTGGAAAATTTAAATGCATACACAGTGTCACCCTTGGCTCTTAGTTGACCCATTAGACAGCCACAGCCCAAGGGAGATTCAGACTAGCTATGGGACTCTGCTCGTCTGTTGCTGAATTGGGACTGATAAGGAATTCGAAACACCTACATCTGTAGGAATTCCAACACTCCAAACCATCCTGTGAGGGCAGGCATCTCAAAAATACATACGTTTCTCTTCTTCAAAGAGAAAAAAAAAAAAGAGACTGCAGTAAGAGAGACACAAAGACCCTTTCCATGGAACAGGTACTAACGTTTAAGGTAATGGGAAATATCAAGTACAAAATCTGTGTGTATAAAATTTAGGCAACTGTAATAGGTAGCACAGGGAAGTGAAAGGAAGGGGCTTTTCTAGAATTTAGGAGAGCTGTCAGGTCTCCAAACCTCAGTTTAGCTAGACAGGTATGTTCTCAGCATTTCTGAGCACCTGCAGCCCACATTTCTCAACTGAATATCAAAAGCAAGGGATGTTTAGAGGACTCTGCTGCGTTTTACAGAGAGTCTGTCACCACTAACAACTATTCTGCTCTGAGATATACTCCTTGTTTTCTGATCCCATATACGTGCAGAAGAGATGTTAATAAAATATTTCTGATTGGTGCCTGGTTTACTTCGTGAAAAACAATAGCTTTTATAAAAACATTTGAACACAAAGAATTTTTCCTTTCACAATAATGTCTGGTACATCTTATCTTCCATCCTTTTGTACAGGAGATAAAAAAGAAATGGAAGATGGACAAAATGTCCCACAGTGAATTATTAAGATTTCTCTGAAATTAAAGTCAGAAAACCTTGAAAGAGCTTGTATTTGAGACAGTACCTATAATAGAAATGTTGGACACACGAGAACAAGTGGCATATTGAATTCTAAAGTGGTTTTGAACGCTGAATGTTCATATTTGCCTGAACTGTGCCAGAAAAGAAATTAAAAAGCTTAATCAGAGTGTTTTTATTTGATGCCTTTGAAGAAGTTTGTTGATACCCTGCCAGAAGAAATAGCCATGCTGTTCGTGTTTGAAAACATCTTACTCCAAAACATGAAAGTATTTCTAAACTGTTATTGTCTATATAGGTGATCAGAGGTTCAACAATCAAAAGACTTAGCATGGGCTTTGATGAATTTAACTCACTTTGCCTAGAAACCTGGCAACACTGAGTCTGTTATTTCAGTAGAAAAAAGGACTTGACAAAAATATGACATCTCTATAAAGGCTAAATATGTTTGCATGGTTTAATTTTATTAAACACATAAATGACATTCTAGATATCCCCAGAGAAGGATTAACAAATTTTAATATAACATTGTGTCAATCTAAATGTAAAGAAACAAAAGAAACAGATTAGATACCAAATTGATTGTTCATTCTGATATGTATTGACGTAAGAAAGCCATATCATGCTTTTGGAGCATAAAAAGCAATTGTTTGAAAGAAATACCCACAAAAGTAAGTTTGTCTTACCTTATGGATTAATCTGTTAATTAACGAAATATGCTTTCTATTGAAAGATGTTCCTTGATTATGTCTCAGATTATTTCCTCTGTTAAAATTAGCAGAAAGGGAAGTAGAATTCAGGGGGGAACCTGACCAGAGAATGTAAAAAGGCATGAGAAGTCATTTTGCATCATATCATTGTCTTTCATTAGCTGTAATGCAAAATGAGGTTTTGCAATCAAATTCTTAAGAATTTTATTTTCTATGTGAGAGGAGTCCATCACACTGCAGGCAGAAGGGGTATGGCCAGGAAAACAAAACAAAACAAAACAAACCACTGAATAAGGAACAGCTGGCCTTTCTAACAAGGACTGCAACTACTTGAGATCTGATTGAATCTAGTGAGGATGGACAGCATGGTCATCAAGGAGCACCACAGCTCTGATGACTCCAAGCAGTAAGTTTCCAATTAATACACTATTCAGAATCAGACAAATACAGACATTCCCTGCTTCCACTAAACGTTCATTGTTTTGAAGACTATCTAGAATGTAAGCTTTTATTTTTTGCTTCTTCCGTGGTCAGTATAATGTTTTGTATCGATTTCAGAAGTGCACTGATTGCTGTGTGCACATACACACACGTGCTCACACTCACACTCCTATTAGTAGTAGTAGCACTCTTTAGAGCTAGCCAGGTATTATTCATATAAACATTATTTTTTTTGTCCATCAGAAAATGCTAGTTATTGAAAGTAAATGTTTTGTGGAAAAACTTTTCTATAGAATTTCTTTTAAAAGTAAATTTTGCAACCTTTTGTTTTAAAATTCTGTAAGCAAAACCACAATCTCCCCTCTTGGTCTTTCTAAAATGCACTTATGAATTATTACACAATAAGCTAACTGAGGAATGAAAAGTATTTCACAGAATTTTGGATATTCTAAATATAGTTGTTTATAAAGGTTGAATTAATAGATATTTGTCCATAAACTCTGATTTTCAGGTTCAGGCATGACTAACCAAGCAAAGAAATTGTGTGTACATCCAAGCATTTCTTCTGGTTTCTGCTAGCTATGTCAGCAAGAGTGCTGTGGAATTAATTTTTGGATAACACTGACTAATTGCTTCTTAATGTGCATTTTCCAGTTACATTGGTTATATGATTTTACAAAATTAATTAAAAATAAACCCTTCCCGTGAATCCGCTTAGGCTTTTACCAAGTGCTTTCAGTCTTTTTTACATAAGGAAAATATTTTTGATTAAAAAATGGATAAGACAATAAAGTGCTGATAAAATCAAAGTATTGACAGTTCTACCGAGAACATATTTTCTGTTCAGAATTCATTTTGACAGAAGATTCATTATCAACTTTTGCTATTTGTCATGAGATAGAAACTAATGTAATTTTTGGATGCTTTCTTTCCATACTTTATATAGATGTCAAGATGTATGATAGTCAAATCTGTTTTCAAGCAAAGTGTTAGACATGGTTTATAACCTTGACTGAACTGGGAAAAATTTCTCACTGACTTATCCCTCCTTAAAGCTCCATTGTGAGGAAGTACAGTGCATTAGTCTAATGTTTTTCACAACAACGTTGGTATAGAAACCTTCAATGAGTTAAAATGAAACCCAGAACACTAACAATTCCTTTTTTTTATGAACCATGGTTTCCATTCAAAAATCCCTGATGGCAATATCAAAGGAACAGTTTGCTGAGGCATTCATGAAAACTCATCCCAATCACACAAGTGAAAGAATTTACAAGATTTTACCTAATCTAATCTCTGTTGAGTTCTTGCCAGCATCCCGGCACACTATTAATTTCAGTTAGGTGCTCTGTGCTCTATGGGAGACTCAACACTGGAATGAGAATGGTGATACAGATCAGGATTCAGTAGCTAGGTGGAAATGAGTTAGGGGAAACTCTCCACATTTATCTGTATTAGTCTTGCCAATATCTAGGGACAGACACATTTGCATTCTGCAGAGTGACCGCTAGTGTATATCATTATAAAATGTTAAAAAAATCCCCCACAAAAAAAACCTCAAAACCCCACACACTTTCTGTTTCTCTGGTTTATCCCTTCTACACCACTCTTAGGTCAACAAACCCCTAATTTAAGTTTTAACTTTTGTTGTAAAACTAGAAAAGTTTTTTGAGGCACTTCTTCCTTCAGAATACTGAAATTTGCTGGAAAAAATATGAAACAGCTGTATTCATGCTTTCTTTTTCCCTTCATATGAGCAATGCTGCCCATGTCTTCCAACCAATGAAGAGAATCTGAGCAGAGACAATTCACCTGAAGAACTCAGTTTATGGGATGCATTCTCTTACCTGAAAGGTAGTGCCAAGACAAGGTGGCAGTGGGAGCACAGTGAATCCTTTCCTGGAAGCCCAGGCTGCTGCTCAAGTCCAGATATAGGAAGAGAACCTACAGGGTATTTCTTTAGCAAATGAAGCACAAAAGAGAAAAGGTCAGAGCCCGCGTGACTGTGGGTCAAAGTCCACTTGGCTTTCATAGTGAGGTCCCTGGAGAAAAAATTCAAGAAGAGGAGTTCTCGTAGAAACTTTGTTAAGGACCTCCTTCCCTCCAACTGCTCAAAAGCCTCCTTCTGTAGGGCAAAGCCTGACTATCCTCAGCAAAAGACAAAACCACCACTACCACTACTGTTTTGCTGGAGGAACAGAGCCTTCCTCTCTTCTGTCTCCTCAGCAAAGCCTGATGGCTTTAACCTGAGCAGAATCATTTGCCCTGATAACAGAGTCATCACCATGTTAAGGTAGCGAGAGCTCAGCACAATCTGGTGGCATAGGATGGCATTCCTGGTTTGGACCAGTTCTGGGCTTAATGAATTCCTTTTACTCCTGTGTGAACGCCAAAGGCACTAAGGCAAACATAAGGGCCTTTACCACACCCACGAGAAACTTCAAATAAAAGTTGTAGCTACTTCATCTTATATTTCCTAAAGTGCCTATAAAGATAAACCCTAAATTATCTCCCAAGATATTCAAGCATCTCATGCAGTCATGCAACCCCTTATTAAGCCCACCCTAAATGCTACAACCAATAATGCTCAGTCCACCAAGAGCATCCTCAGTTCTTACAGGAGAGTATTCTAGTTCCAGGGGAAAGCTGGTAATCAGGATAGCCAGAAATGAGAGTTTTAGCAGACAAATTCCCTAGCATTCCACGGACTGCAACAGATACTTTGCGTTTTACATACCTTGAGGATGTGCTTCTCTCACTCTGAGCTGCATTTTGAAGGGAGATTTCTGCAAACTCTTTTCTCCTGATTAGTCCATAAAGGCAGATTGGGCTTCAGTACAAGTGTTTTGAAAACCAGCATGGGGCATGTATGAGTGATCTATTTTTCATCCAATTAGGGGAAACAAGATGTGTCTTAGACTTCCGACTGTGCCTAGAAACTACCTCCCACTCATACTTCCATTCTTTGTTAATTCAGCTGTACTTCCTCCATTAACTCCATCCTCTTTGCAGTTCCATGTAATTTGGTGTCATTCACAGCACACTGACTAAATCACAGGTACGGAAAATCTGTTTTCTGTTCAAAATTCTGACATTATAAAGAATTGTGAAATCTGTGGGAAGGAGATGGTGACTGTTCCGAGTCAGCCAGGACCAGGTGGGCTAGCACTGCACCTGGTCTTTAGGTTCCTCCTTGAGTTTTGAAACTTGTGCACCATGTTCAGTTTTTCAACTTGCTTTTTTCTTCTTGAGCTTTCTTTTTATATTTTAAGAGAACCTCATTACAGTATTGATAGCATAGTCTCACGCAAGCAGCTCTGCTGGTGTGTGTATGATGAGGGGCAAGTCTGCATGCTATTAAGTTAATAGATTTGCAGTCCCTGCCTTTCCCATGGGATACATTGCTGTGATTCTGGACCAACTAAATGCGTTTTTGTTGCTTTTTCTTCTGTAAAATCCCTTGAATGGAGCTGCAGAAGCTGAGAACTTCACAGTGTTTCTTTTTATTTCCTGTAGCAGCTGTATCTGAACACTGAAGGCCATGTCAGCAATGTGTATTTTCTATATCACCTTCCCTCCCCTGTAACACCAAGCTTCCTTAGCTTTTTCTGTTTGGTTGAGGTTATTTTCAGCTTGTACTTCAATCTATTGATATCCGATCCTGAATAAAATGAACACACAGTTTGCTATTCAAGATAGTTCTCGAGTCTTCAGCCTAACACATTTATTTCCAATAGATTTTACATGCTGTCTTTCTTTTACAGGCAGTTCAATATAACCTACAGAGTATAATCTGTAATGGCAAATACCAAAGGTAAATACAGGACTTCAAAATATATGTGATACTTAAAGTGAGGGAAGAACAACTTCTTTTTTTAATAACTTTTCTTCTCCTCCTTATTTTCATTGTATTTCCTGTATTTTTTCCTAAAACTTAATTAAAAAGTCTTTTTTATTTTATTTGAAAAAAAATCATCATGTTTAACATTGCTTATTTACTGTTTTGTCAAAAGTGACTTGGACGAAAATTGCATGATGTTCTGTTGCACCGACTTTGTTTGAAAATGTTTTTCCTACCTTTACCTGAACTGCACATGATGTTTGGTGAAATTAAAAATGAAACACTTTGTTTTCCCAGGTTTCATTCAGTTTTTCATTCCTATTGCAATAAAAATCTTATTTGCAATAGCTTCACCTGGTTTGATTCCATAAAATACTATCAACACAGTAGGAATCAACCTGAATGCAAGAAAATATCAACAGAGAAAAAATCACAATTTATCAATTGCCATTTCAGTTCTGAAGCATTTCCTCTCTTCCCTCTGATAGTCCTGGGGTGATGATAATATTTTATAATAAAGAAACAGGTAAAAAGCAAGTGTAATCATCTTTAGATGTCATGGATGTTCACACAAACGAAATTGCTGCTGAAAGGAATAAGGACATTCCAGAACTTTACAGTATTTTAAGAGGAATTCATTCAATTTCTTAAGCTTCATATAAAAAAACTTGCATTGTTTTCATTTTCCGCACACACAAAAAATTCTGAGTTAATGGAATTTCAGATAATAGAATCGTAATATCTTTTGAGAGAAATGAAGGGTTCCAGATAAATCTTTTTCAGGTGTAGTCATTGGCTGAAAGACTCCAGAACTACATTTTACCCCCTTTATTTCAGTACTGCTAGATATTGTGGTTGGTCTTGTCTGGAATTAAGATTTAGCCAAGCTGCAAGAGTTACTTGATTTATTAGAAGACTTAAATCAACAGATTGATATTAAGTACAAAAAGATGCAGATTTTTTTCTAGATTGAATGTGTCTTACAAGAAAATAATTACAGAAAGATTTTCTGAACTTAATAAAAAGGATAGAGAGATTTTAGGTGTTTAAAGTGAAAGCCCATCACAGTTTATCAGAGTCCCTTAAGTTACTGTTTCCTCATTTGCACCTTGGTCCATATTGCAGTCTTCCTACATTTAATTTCTTATTTCTGGAAGAATGGAGTATTCCAGGTTTTCTTGTTTTAAGCAATGTGATGATTTTTGGGGGGGGATTGGGCCTGTAGTCACCCTGACCCTCTCTGTGACATGGAAGCAACATAGATGGGAACTTGAGTGCAAAGGGACCAAATGCCAAGTGCTTTCTAAAGACAGGAGAACTGAGAGATAATGAGAACATCTTGGTCTCCTGTCTGGAAGCAGAGCCTTCAGAAACAGGCTGAGCTGGAAGTCTACCTGTTTTTTTTCAGGCATGTGACAGCAAGTAGAGTTTTGAGGATGGTCTTAAGTTAACCAAGCTCTCTGTGAGAATATGGCTTTAAGACAGTGGTATCTGAATGCACGAGGAGAGGGCTAACTCATTCCAAGAAATCAATGTATTGCGAGTTCTTGAAACACCTTAAATCCTTAAGGTTTAAGCCTAAAGTAGCGTCAATTCTTTAGCACCATGGATTTCAAATGTGCTGTAGCCAGAGACATGAGGAAAGTCAAGGAAAGGTTGCCACAAGAACTGCTCCTCCTCTGGCAATTCTGCCAAATTTTAATGGGTCTGATATAATGGAAAAGGAAGACAAACGGACTTCACTTTATGTTTGTTTTGACATAGAGAAACCTGAGAGTCAAGTTAAATGGTGAGATATGCCAGGCATTGAGGTCTGCATGCCTGTCAGCACCACCCAGTACTCAGTGTACAGAATTTGTGCTCACCTTCTGTCCCGTGTCACCCACTACATGTTAACCAGCTTTGGCCTTGGAGTCAAAGAACTAGAAAGCATGAGAGGATTTGGTGGTCACACAGCAATTTGGTTTTCTAAGCTCCACTGAGCTGAGCAAAATTCAGTCAGATGTATCGTTTATTCTTTGAAATACTAGCTGATACATTGCAATGACACTTCAGTGCTCTTGCTCATGACTTACACAGCATGAATGAAGAATCGCCCATCCTTTGTGCTCAGTGAGAAAAAAAAAATGAAAAAAATACAGAGAAGCTTGCCACAGCATGACCATTAACTGAGAATGTCAGAAAGAGCACTTGAAACTATAAAACAAATGCCAGAATTTTTGCCTCTTCCAAGAGAATTGTTTTTCATCACTCAGGTTTTTTGATTTTTCATAAGTCTCAGTCATTGTGTTTCTCACCACCATGAAACTGTCAGTTATGTTTCTCTCCTCTGGTTCAAGTGGTTTATGACTCATTCCCTTATTGTTGTATGCTATACTGTGATTGTTATTGCCATTATCTGGTAAGTGAGTCATTTTCTTTGGAGCTGTTTGTTACATAGTATAATTCTCCTCTTAACATCTGAGTCCCTTCTGCACTGATGATGGTGATATTTTGTATCTACTGAATGTGATTTATTTCCATCTTCAGCATTTCCTCCACTGTTTACCGTAAACTGAGCACTAAAAGCATCACCTGTAGATCTTGAGTCTTCCCTGGAGTTTTATTCTGTGCAGTCCTGATTTTCTGGGCCATTTTTTCACGACCATTTGGCAGAAACCTTGGACTTGTCTGGTTTCTTGGCACGATGTCTAAAAGTCACCAAAAAAACAGGGTGGTTTTTTTTAAAATTAACCCTCTCTCTTTGGCATATTCCAAATTATGTAGTAACACAGTGAGTGAAATCCTTACCTCTTGAATCTAGGAGGATTTTGTTATTAACTTCATGTGGGAAATTACCTCAAGTCCAAATGCCTTCATCTAACTGCTAACTGCTGCTGTGTCTAGCTGCTAACTGCAGTTAGCCACAGAATAATTCAATTTCCTGAACATATTCATCACTTGTGAATCTCATACCATGCTGTGCTATATTTGACATCAGATTTGGCAGATATGATGTGTAAAAGCCAGCTTGAGGAAGAAAGCCAAGAAAAACCCTGTGTTCCGTTACAATCCCATTTAACTATTCAGAATAGTAAGATGGAAGTATTACAGATGTTTTATTAAGGTTTTGTCCACAAGAAAAAATGTCACATTCACCGATGGAAGCCTCAGGGTACTCATAAGAAATGTATATGCATACCATCACCATAATCCAACTCAGCAAGATAAGTAAACCTAGTGTTTAGCTGAGCTTTTGTCTCTTATTTACAGCTTTTTCTTCCAATTTCAGTTGGTGTATTTCTATTCCATATTTCACCCTCAGTAAGTTTGCAGATGACACCAAGTTGGGCAGGAGTGATGATCTGCATGAGGGTAGCAAGGCTCTACAGAGGGATCTGGACAGTCTGGGTCGATGGGCTGAGGCCAACTGTATGAGGTTCAACAAGGCTCAGTGCCGGTCCTGCACTTGGGTCCAAACAACCCCCTGCAATGCTACAGGCTTGGGAAAGAGTGGTTGGAAAGCTGCCCAGGGGAAAAGGACCTGGGTGTGGTGGTCAACAGCCAGATGAATATGAGCCAGCATGTGCCCAGGTGGCCAAGAACACCAACAGCATGCTGGCTGGTTTTTTTTCACTTGTGTGACTGCTAGTCCATTCCTCATGAGGGTAAGGTAATTATTAAGAACTGAACTCTGATAAGAACTGCCCTGTGTGCAGTTCATGTGACGTGCAAAGTGCTTGAAACAAGAAAGTTTTCTAGCAAGAAACAAGAAGTACTTTCATAGCATTGTAGAGGCACAGCTATAATGAAAATTGGCCTGTAAAAGGAAGTCAAGAAAGCCATAGAATCACTATATTTAACAAGAATTTCTGGTAGCACCCACAAAGTCCTGTGTAGAAGTAAATGAAAGGCCCTTTGGCACAAAAAGCTTACAGTCTAAAGAGAGATTCAACAGAGAGTTGGCAATAGAAGAGCCAAATCTTTATTTTAAATCAAATTAGTTGCCTCTCCCACAGCATCATCATTAATTAAGTTAAACCTTGAGCAGAGGAGGTGTACAAGAGAAGCAAGTATGATTACAGATGCCTGGAACTTTTGAAATAGAACAGCTTTGAAGGTCCTTCAGTAAAGCTCAGGTTTGTAGCTATTCTAACAAATGCAATTCTAGTTCCAGATGAGTTATATCTAGGTTCCTGCTGAACTGCCACAGAAGCACAAACATTGGAATAGCCTTGATACTGCTCAGAGACCCAGGACAAACCTCACCAGATTTCAAGGCAGTCAGGAGTCCCAGAGGCCTCCTGAGGTTATTCAGTAAAAGTAATCTGTCTCTGAAATGAGTCTTCCAGATTTTTGCTTGAAAAGGAGCATGATTTATTTGTGTAAACCACAGTTCAAGAATGAAAATTAGGAGAGTTTAATTTCCCCATGTCCCACTCATTCCAAAAAACTGTGTTGAAATAAAAATTAAATATTTCCATTTTCTTATTTTGTTAAATGCTGTTGTGGTTCAGGCTGAACTAGACCCATTCTCCATGTAAATTAACAAAGAAGTGATGAAGGGTTGCATGTGTGACTGATGTGAAGGGAGAAGAAACAGCAGAAGATTGTCATAAAATTTATCCAGAAATAAAGTTTATAGCTTGCTGGAACTTAGAATCAATTTTTACTAAAATGAAACTTCTTGTAAATTTATTAAAACACTCAGAGCTGCAATATGAGGAGAGTGACTGAAAGCTCAGCAGTGTAGAAATGGAATTAGTCTACAGAGGCAAAACTAGCACAAGTGTTACTAGGATTTAGTGAAACCAAAATGGGAGGTTTTTCACTTCCAGGTGGTCTTTATCCTCATTTTTCACACCTTAAAGGACAGCTGAAAATGCTTGTGAGAGACCTAAACTGCTATGAACAAGGAATAATTAAATTACATAAGGAAGAAAGCAGAAAGAAAAAGCTGGCTGAGGCTGCATCAGTAAGAAACTGAATTTCATCTGTCCTCTTGTTTTACACCAGTACCTTCCTTGGGCTACATATTTTGTGCAAGTTTATGAATTGGATTTCCCCTTTATTCCCTCTTTCCTTGCTACAAAAGAAAGGAGAAAAAAAAAGAAAAAGGAAGAAAAAAGAAAGGAGAAAAAAAAAGAAAAAGGAAAATTTCAGCTCTGGAAATGTGCAGGTGAGTCCTTTTGGAGAAGAAATATTTTTCTAGCTCTTAGTGTCTAGGGATCTCAGATTTACTCTCCAGGAGCCCAAAAGACAAAATATCTCTTCTTTCTGATGATCATATATAAAATTATTTTTTTATAATTGAAGGCCTGAAAAATTTCTGGATAATGTGGTGCTGCTTGGGAAATGCCTACTTAATACAGAGTTTGAGGAACACTCCTCAGAAAAAGAGGGCACATACAAGTCTGCTTAATTTATTGACTGCTTTTTCATACGCATCTGAGCAGTCATGAGTATAGAACTAAGTCTGTACCTCTAGAGCTTCTGCTTTCCTGTAATTTTCTAATATTGTTGTTAACTGAAAACAAAATAAATATAAGGATCCTGCGTAAGGATGTTTGGGGAGATAGATCTTCTTGTAAGAGAAGCATGAATTCAGACTCTAAGGGTCTGTGAGCTCTGATACACAAAAAGGAATGAAAGGTGCCTTCTACAATGAGCATCTGTATTGTAGTCTGACTTTGGAAAAATCTTGCTAGTTACTAGCAATGCCTTTGCGTGTACCAATTACTGTTTAACATGAAGATGTGATTAAACCATAATTAAAAATAGACACTATTGTGCAGTTTCAAACTCCTCAAAAGGTTACTTGAGTTGTAATCAAGATTTCAAATAAATTCAGACCAAGAATGGAAGATTTCAGGATCAAAATATTTGCATTTCAGGAAGTTAGGAGTAATCAAAACCAGAATTTTACTATTAATAGCAGACTGTGTTCTGAAATCTTAACTACATAAAAATATCTTCAATCTAACTGATCTTAACTATTTTATTTCAACAAACAAGAATCTGTTTTAATTCTGATCTTTTAAAGGACAGTGGTGCTCTTCAGAAGAGCAGACATGAGCATGCAAGGGAATATCCACATTGACCAAACTCTAGAGTCAGGGAAGGTTCTTATCCACACATATATTAAACAGTAGCTTTTTAAAATAAAACTTTGATCATTTATAAAAATACAAGCTGCTGTTACAGCAAATACTAAGTTATTTCGTAGTCTGATTGAATATCATTGACTTTCTTACAGTCTGGATAACAGTTGTCTTCCTGTAGGAGTAGTCTGTCCAGGTGTCTCAGAGCACTACAGCACACCCAGCAGTGTCTTCTCATTAATCAAACTACACTGAACTGGGGACTTTTTCCAAGTCATCCTCTGAAGTCCATGTTGCTGCTATAGCTTTCTGTTAAAATCCCATAGACCCTATCATTCACTGCAAGCACCACTGTCATCCTGATTATAACATGAACACCGTGCACCCGCATACCTTAGGGCTCTGGAATCTTGATGAAGAGAATAAATGGCCCTCACAAATTCCATTAAAAGTCTGAAACATTTGTGGATTGATCCATAATCCTGTGCTTATTCTGTAACCTCTCTCTCTGGATAATCACAAACTGTCCCTTCCAAAAACACATAGTTGGGCACTGAAAACTGATATCCTGTTCTGAAATCACACCCAAGTAACTCTAATTCATGTATCTGGCTGAGTTCACTCTGCCTACCTGTATGAATAAAGCTATTCAATGTATACTTGCCTAAATTTGTCTTTAAGGGAGTAGATATTTATGTCTGCATAGAGACATGTTTAGCTTGTGGTTTCTTTCAAGCTTTTGTTGTGTTGTGTTGTTTTGTTTTTCTGGGGTGATGAGGTTTTTGGGTAACCATGATTATTACTCAGTCTTTTTCAGAAAGTTTCCAAATTAATAATATCAGAGAACATCTCACACACAACCACCGCATACACTGCCATTGTACGTACTAGAATTCTTGAGAAAAATCAAACTGGCTGCAGCTGCTGACAACTCCTGAATATTCATGTTGTTCAGTGGGTGGTTTGGAGCCTGGCAAAAGCAAACAATGAAACTGTCACAAATAAAATGAAATAAATAAAAGTTAATTCCTGCATATATTTCTCTGCTGTGCATCTTTGAGTTCAGATAAAAATGAATAGCACAGTCCTTAAAATATTCATTTTTTCTTAATCAGAAACATAAAAGACAAAGAAATACTGGGTGAAAATTTAGTTAGTTGACCGAGTTTTATATATGCATACATATATATGTAATATTAATAATGGTCTTTTGTAGTCAGTGAAAAGTATCTTGTACAGAGTGTTAGTAGTCTAAAAGAATAGTGAGATTTTTGGCTCTGCAGGAGATACTCTATCTGGAAACACTGAAGTTTAGGAAGGTCCTTGGAGCGGGATTGATTTGTCCTGTTTGTACAGCACGGCAGAATCCCAGTTCATGACTGCCATGAAACACTACCGTACACACTCACAAATCGCAGTAGCAGTTAAATGAAAACTACAGGCTGTCTACATTTCTTCCTCAGAATCACAGAATGGTTTGAGTTTGAAAGGACCTTAAAGGTCATCTAGTTCCAACTCCCCTGCCACTAGACCAGGTTGCTCAAAGCCTCCACTGGAAAGAAGCTATATCTTTGCAGAAAAGAACTGATGTTTTCCCTTGGCTGGTCCAAATTAGCTGGCATTGTACCACTTCATCCTGGATGCTTTACTAAGAAGTACCATTGTACCCACAGCTGGTGTTTCTCTTGCAGTTTTCTCAGCCCAGATAATTCAAAATAACTGGCTTTTCTTCATGAGTTATTGAATTCTTGTTCAGTTCACTAAATTGCTTCTCTCTCTCTTTCAGAACTCAAAAAAGGGCTAACCTAATTCAACTAGTTGCACAAGATTACTGATTCCCATCCAGTTAACCAAACATAAATATCCATGGGAAGATGCCTTCCTTTTCTCCACGTATACCCCTCTATTTACATCTGAGTTCTCTCATTAAGGATGTCTACCCTGACCATTAGCTCTGGGGGCACAGGAGCAAACTTTACATCTAGAGCCCAGTTGTCATGGGGACTGTTTCCAGTCCCTGGGGAGCTGTGGCATCCCCCATGTATGGGTGTCTAACAGCAGCATAGCTGCATGAGAGTGCTTGTGGACATGAACAGCTGTCAGCTGTAGATGCCTCTTGGGGATGCTGACTTTGTGTAGTATTCCCACAACACTTGACTGGACAGACAGCAAGCACAGCAACAGGAACACAGAGTCCAGAGCCTGAATATCTCATCTGTTGGTGTCCTTTGCACAGGTGAAAAGCACACTTGTGACTTAGAGATGCACCTGGTGCCCAGGCAGTGTTTGGGGAGTAGCTGGACTAAACCACAATTAAAAATTAGGTCATCTAAAACAGCACTGCCCACCTACCTGTGCACAGCAGGGCAGAGCATCCATGGGTTAATGAGGTGACACAGGAATTTGCCTCCTCTGTGACAACTTGTTTGCATTTTCTTAGGGTGCAGTTAATTAATAAAATAACACAAGTTAAAACGAGCCTTCATGTAAAGGCCTCCTTGAATAATTTGGACCACCTATGGAATAAGCATAAAAACATCATAAATATGGAATAAATCCTTAGCAAAATCCCTGCATGAACAGTTACAATAGAACTATCAGTGAAGCAAACATGAGGAAGAATCTAATTTGCCTTTTTCTTTAACTAAAATTTATCTCTTCTACCTTCACTTAATCATCACAGTTAAATTTACCTATACTGTTTTTCCTGAATTCTTTATTCAGTCCAGTTCATCACATCTGTTTCCGTGTTTATTTTTATCGGAATAATTTAGTACAAAAGCTGGCAATGTATAAGTCAAGCATTCATTATAACAATATTTGTTTGAATATTTTGGATTTCAATAGATTGGGTAAGACAGTAAATTAGAGAAAGAAAAGGAACTATTTGAAAGAAGACAGGGAAATAAATTTTAAAAAGCTGGACTTTAAAAATCCCATTCTTATGTTTTTGGCATGTAAGGTAACAACTGGACTCCTGAGGTGAAACTGGCGCTTGCTATAGTCAAATGTAAAACTTCTCATGATTCTACTGGAGAGAAAATTCATCATAGTAGACAGCAAATGCAATATCAAGTTCTATGGTGTGAACACCAAATGTTTTGAATGTTATCAGAAAATAAATTTCAGCTTCCAGTTTATACAGACATCTGTTACAATCTTAAAGGTGACACCGAATTTTATTTGAACAAGTCAGCCAACACTAAAATCCCTTTTTTGAAACACCAGTGATTTGTGTTTATTATTGATAATGTTACACTAAATGTCCATAAAGCAAACAAAAGATTTTTCTAACTATTCTGTAGGGTTTTTTTTATCCTTCTAATTGATTCCAGCTGTCCTCTTTTTCTCATTTCCCAATAATAAGTGCATATGCATTCACTCAAACCAAGATTCAGTAACAAATGCTTACAGGACTGTTAAAGATCTATTTGTTCTGCACTGTAAGCTCCTAGACCGTGAGCTGACTGGTTTGTGGGGTAAAGGCCTTGGGAGAGCATCCACCTGGAACAAGATGACCCAGAGCAAAAGAGATACGGAACCAAAAAGGGCTGATCTTCCAGAAGGTCCTCACCTACATACTGGGCATGGTGTGTATGTTATGGAATAGATTACTGGCCACTTTGGGTCTCAATCCTGAATTTAAGATCAAATCCTGGGCTAGTAACTGGGGCTGTGCTCCCTCCCAGCTTCTCCTGTTTGCGGACAGCCAGAGAAGCTGAAGGACCTTGGCAGCCACATAAACATCATTTTTTTTATCAGCTTTCTTCTGAGCACAAATCTAAAGCACAGCCTCTTGCTAGCTATTATGAAGAAAGTTAACTCTGTCTCAGCTTAACCCAGGACAATGTTGATGTTGCCATAAAGGTCATATGTAGCTTTCAGATTAGAATTGAACACATTTCCCTCCATTTGAAAAATTAATTCTTCTCACACGTATCCTCATAAACTAGTGTAACGTAAAAAAGAAAACACCCAAACACCCAAGAAACCATCAAAAAAATATTAATAATGGCAGAAACCTGGAGCTCACTTTGCATAGACTCATAGGTAACTGACATGCCCATAATTTGAAAATGAAACATGAAAAACCCTACTCATATTTACAGGTGGTGACTCTGCAACATGCTGAAAGCTGCTTAACTTTAAGGCATACATTTCTGGGACTTTCATCATAGCTATTGTCCAATAATAGGGACAAACTGGGGGAAGATCTCCTTGAGAGCAGCCCTGTGGAGAAGGACTTGAGGGTCCTGGTGGATGAGAAGCTGGATACGAGCCGGCAGTGCGTGCTTGCTGCCCGCAAAGCCAACTGTGTTTTGGGCTGCTTTAAAAAAGGGGTGGCCAGCAGGGAGAGGGAGGGGATTGTGCCCCTCTGCTCGGCTCTTGTGGGGCCCCATCTGGAGAACTGTGTCCAGGCCTGGGGCCCCCAGCACAGGAAGGACGTGGAGCTCTTGGAGCGGGTGCAGAGGAGGCCACTAAGATGATCAGAGGGCTGGAGCACCTCTGCTATGAGGAAAGGTTGAGGGAACTGAGTTTGTTTAGCCTGGAGAAGAGAAGGCTCCGGGGAGACCTCATTGCAGCCTTCCAGTGCTTGAAGGGAGCCTATAAACAGGAGGGGGAGCGACTGTTTACGAGGGTGGATAGTGACAGGACAAGGGGGAATGGTTTTAAACTAAGACAGGGGAGGTTTAGGTTAGAGATTAGGAGAAAGTTTTTCACCCAAAGGGTGGTGGCACACTGGAACAGGTTGCCCAGGGAGGTCGTGGATGCCCCATCCCTGGAGGCATTCAAGGCCAGGCTGGATGTGGCTCTGAGCAGCCTGGTTTAGTGGTTGGTGGCCCTGCATATGGCGGGGGGGTTGAAACTAGATGATCACTATGGTCCTTTTCAACCCAGGCCATTCTATGTTAATACCTTTACTTACTTGCTTTGGGATGAGAGTGTGTTTGAAGAATTATTTCCTGAACGTTACAAGGTCAGCATCTGGGGCAGTGATAAATCAATGCTGCAAAACATCTTTTTGATTTCTTAAGCTATTTTATTATTAGTGGTAGGATTCCTAAGAAGTTCCTCTAGGGAATACATCAAAAATTCTTCTGATAGGCATCACCATAGCAGAGGGCTTTACACTTTTAGTATTAGTCTGGGTTTGGCACCATGTAGACTTTTATAGCTGGGTAAAAAGTCTTCTGCTAATTTAAAGTAATATTTTTTCCCTAGTCTTTTGAAATTTACAAAACAGATATCCAGTACAAGATTCACCCTTTATTTATCCTGAGGCATACTCTATTCATAATATTTTTATTAATTCAAGTTTTGCATATGAGTGCAACTTCAGAAAACTCTCCAGAGGTCACAAACAGTGGAGGAAGGTAGCAATCCTGTTTTGGGAATACCGTGAAAGAAAACTAAAAAGTTAAACAATTAGTGCAAGCTTTTACTTCTCAGTTCAGTCTGCCTTTAATTCATTGATTTGTAACTCCTGTTCCCATAAGGATCAAAGGAAATAGATCTAAGCATCACTCCTGGCATCTTCTGCATATCTATAGCTCTTAGGCGATAGTGACTATTTTCTAGTCTCTGTCAGTTTATATCTCTTATAACATTCCAGTGTGGATGCCAAGAAATTCTGCAGTTATCAGCTAGATATACAACTGATGTAGAAAAAATGTGAAGAAGGGAGTGAGGCACCTGTACATAGGGCCCTACAGATATGGAGTGGGTTGAAAAATAAGTGTATTTTTCACCAGCTCTGTCCAAACAGCATGACAAAAGGGTATACTTGTCTCTATTCTGCCTTGTAGTCTCTGTGGATTTACATTGGTCAAGGACAGCAGATATAAACTAACAAACACAAATATTTTTATGACTAGAATGAGTGCCAAAAGAGAGACCAAATTCATTTTCTCCCTTATTCCCTGCCTGTTCCTCACTCCAACCTTAAATTCTACTTCAATAGTGTTTATCAAGTAAGCTAGAAATCAGAATGTTGCCTGATTTACCACAGTTCTTTCTTATATTCACCACTTTCTATTTCTTGTTTTACAGGAACCAATATTCTAAACCAGGTTGCCATAGAATTGTATCAAGAAAGTGTCTTTTGAATGTCAACCTTCCTTTGTGGATGTTGGAGGAACAATTGTGCATTATGCATACTATCTTTGATACAATTCATACTAGAGTGAAATACCTGCTCACTTTCAATGACAGACACTTGCCTATTGTAGCAGGGTACTCAAAGTACCAAGTGCCAAAAACTGGACATATGGTGTTCCTCTATGTACAACAAATATGGCATCTTCCTACCATCATTCCCTAAAAATAAGAATAAATCTTCTTATAACTAAGTAAACTAAGTAAAACCCACCTGCAATGTGAAACCCACCTCATGCTAATGTAGCTGGAGGTTCTCATAGTGTGTCTTGAGTCCAAATGACTTCTCTAGAAACACCTAATAAAATTTTTGAAGACTTTAGGGGATATTTTAAATAAATCTGACTCAATAAAGGCTGTGTGTTTTATATGCCTTGGAAGATCTTTGATGAAAAAGCGTGTAATATGCTAGTGCTCTGAAACAAAATGTCACATAGGTAGTGTAAGAACAGATTCTTATACTTACTACAAAGAGAATCTTTCCAAATCATCGAAAGGGGAATATTGACACTACATTGAGAAACTCTGCTTGGGAAGTTATGACATGGGATGATGAGATCTACCAGGTTTCTGAGGTCCCATAACTTATAATGCTTTATTAGATGTTTCGTCTATGATTAATGAACATTTGATATTATAATGATATTAAAATCCAAACCTTTTCCCTTTTTCCTTCCAAAATGAATGCAATCTAATTAAAGTAACATATGATGGAGCTGGGAAGGAGTTAGTCAGTATTTATGTTCTCGTAGAAAAAAGCAACGTTCTTATTAGATCAGGACGTACTACATAACACACGCCAAAATAAAATTCACTACTAAAACAGTTGTAGGAAGCAAGACATAATTCAGTCATTAAAAAAAAGTCTGAGTGCCCTCTCAAGAGTTAAATGCCAGCTGTGGAAGGTCCTCATCTTCCAGCAGCATCTGGCTGCTTGGCAAGGTCCGTAGAGAGCCATGTTGGCAGCGTGAGAGCAGATCTTAAACTGCTAATGGCTGTGCTGCCTCGTTGACCTCGGTGTCATTTTCATTTGATTCACTTACGTTTCTGCAATTGTATTTGTCTATGAAAAGTTTTCCAGATAAGATTAGAATGATAATGTTAAATATTCTCATCTCACATCATTGCTATATTTATCTGTCGTTCATTGTGCATATATTTCTTCATAAGTTTTTGCATTTGTCTCACTGGCAATCAACATTGAATGTCAGTATTTCTTGCTCAGCTACTTCTATTCATGCATGCCAACTCCTCTTTCATCTTCTTTAAGACTTCCTCAGTTTTTTCTAATATTGAGCCTAAACCTCCCTGGGTGCAACTTGAGGCCATTTCCTCTTGTCCTATCACTTGTTACTTTAGAGAGGAGGCCAGCACCCACCTCACTACAGCCTCCTTTCAGGTAGTTGTAGAGAGTGATAAGGTCTCCTCTCAGCCTCCTCTTCTCCAGACTAAACAACCCCAGTTCCCTCAGCTGCTCCTCATAAGACCTGTGCTCCAGACCCTTCACCACCTTCGTTGTCCTTCTCTGGACCTGCTCCAGCACCTCAATGTCCTTGTGGTGAGGGGCCCAAAACTGAACACAGGATTCAAGGTGCGGCCTCACCAGTGCCAAGGACAGGGGCACAATCACTTCCCTAGTCCTGCTGGCCACACTATTTCTGATGCAGGCCAGGATGACCTTAAAGAAGAGAAAACAGAGAGATAAAATCCCCAATTAATGTAATGTAATGTATTTTGTACACAGAAGCACCTAGTCTTTCTCTTAATTTCCCAATACATTCTTTATGAAGCCAAACTGAGTGTCATCCCTACCCTTTGCCTCACAACCTGTTATGTTAACTAGATGATTCCTCAGTGACATTTGTGATGCAAAGCTGAGATTTTCAATACTGCCTAAAGGATTAGGCAATAGTAATTGAGCATGTAATTCCCCTTTGAAAATTCTATCCTTAAACTCTGCCCTCTAAGAGTTTACAAATCCCAAGAGGTTAACCTTTAAGATTCAGAATAAGTTCATTAGAAAAGCTATGCTATTTTGTTACAAAACCCTGCTGATTCGTGAGCAAACTCTTTCATCCTATATAAAGGCATTATTTCCCAAAATTCATCCATTCTGTGTATTCTTTACTTCTACAGAAAGCTGCGATTTTTGCATACTTGATGAAGCCACAGCTTTCACCAGCTTAGAAGACAGATCAGCATATTAATCTGCTAGCAGAGCCATTCAGCATGTTGCTCTCTCTCAGCAAAGTTTGTAGGTACAGTAAGTGAAATCACTGCATTGGAGTAGTCCATCACTGTTGTCAATATTTAACCTTCTAACATTTTTATGTTCTTTAGAGTAATCTAAAAATGTTTTAATATAAGCACTTTATCTCAGAAGTGCTTTTATAAGTAGGAAGCAATACACAGGTACAACAAACCCACTAGTAAACAAATTCATAGCACATGAATTTCAGTACATTTTGCCAAAGTATAATAGAAATATTGCCTTAAAATTATAATCAGATCTAAAATCTAGACCTTATTCACAACTATAATTCTTTTTCTCAATAGACTTCCTTAGATGTAATAAAAATGTATTTGTAAAAGGAAGTAAACTAAGAACCTCCAAGAAATGATGAATATATCACTGGTTTTCTTTGACTCTTTTGTATCACAGAGCATTTTAAATTTTGTATCCTGGAAGCACAGGAATGTAGTGTTGAGAACGGGCAAGATCACATGTAGTTGTTTATTCCAGCTCCAAACAAATCCACTCCAGGGCTGTTTCAGTAAAAGATGTAAACAGTGCCCTGAGAATTAATAGGAGGTGTAAAGTATGAAGTTTAGTGTCTAGAATATTCTTACCTCATTTATTGCAGAAGTTGCACAGTCCTATGACTCGGGCAGCCGAGCACTGCTAAACTGTATCCTACTTACAAGATCCTGGCCAGATAATCTAAAGTAAACCGCTCACAGCTGTTCATAGATTCTGTATTCCTCACAGCTTGTTTTCCAGCTTCAGATAACTGGGGATGTGTGATCTGCAGAAGCACTGCAAATCTGCAACTTAAAACATAATGAGATTGTGCTCTAGAGAAATCTAGATGTAGAAATCAGCAACATGTATGGGAAAATAGTCTTTTCAAAGTGACACATAATATACTGATCTCTTCTGACATCTGTGTGACTGAAATCTTCTGTGAAGAAGAACTTGGGATCACGGGGAAGACACATTCGTTGCTATCCCTGATGTCAGTGGTGTGAGCTGTTGCAGCACCTATGAAGATGCAGGTTCTATACACTAGGCAGCAAAAAAAGGCAAGAGATACACATTTGATGAGGATATAAAATGGAACAGTTGTTCTTTCCATGAACACCATATATTTTTTGAAAGGAATGACAAGGAAGTCATCTGGAAAATATTTTATAGGTGGTATCATTATGGCTATGTACTAAAGGATACCTACAAAAGAACAGGAACCAATTAGGTTTACATGCACAATAACAATGCAGCTATTTTCTTACTATTGACTTATTTAAGATCCTTTATATTCATAGAAATACTCGATATGATAGTGTGTTTCATTTACGTATTTACGTTTTCCCCTGAAAATTTGATAAAGGAGAAGCCTTTGGTAAAAAGCCTGAGGTATGGGCCAATTATGGATCATTTCTAAGAACTGCATTTCCTTATACTGACTGTTTCATACCTTTTATAATTTGAAATAACATGAGGGTCCTACAACGATGTAAAAGCAGCCTCCTCAACCAGAGCCAGGGCAGCAACCAATATCGTTCAAGGCTATTTTTCACTGAGCTCAACATATAGGTTAGCCCTAAAGCTTTAAACTGTAATTGCAAAATTATTTCAGGTTTCTGGCTTTATTACAGATTTCTTAAAGGAATATTGTGCTAATAAACCGAACACAGTCAGCTGTAAAATTTCAGACAAAACAAATCATATTTTGGCTTTAGGGGCATAGTGAACTGCTGTGATAATACACCGCACACCATGTTGTGGGGAAAAAAGGCCAGAAAGCATGGCTTAAAAACAAAACAAAAAAAATTAATCTTTTTCTTCATTCAGAGTCTTTGTTATTTTCCTACATGGAGCTAGGCCAACATATCACAAATGTTAAGTTTTTTTTTGTCATCTGACTAAACAAACCCTGCATCTAAATTAACGAGAGAATCAGACAGCTAGCCTGTTTCTCTGCTTCTGAACATTGATAACACGCAGTCAGACAGTTCACAGAAATGAGCCTTCTTGCACGTTTTCACCAGCCCAGGAGCTATTAGGAAAAAATACACACTAACAATACCAAGAAGTCAAAGTGTATACGTTAGTCCTGCCTGAATTTAATTCACCTTTCCGTGTCTGTTTATACGTACTCAAGTACACAGACATACAGAGATGTGTGGATGTGTGATTTGTCTGCAGAAATACACAAACTTAAGGCAAATCCCTACAAAGATTCAAACAGCTAGCATTTGCCTATCTCAAAACTGTGACATCTCAAAATAAAGTACAAAATCTTTACATATCACACATTTTGAGAAGTCTTTGGGTTACAGTACTACTAGGAAGACTCTCTTCTGTCAAGCATTTTACAGATGCAATAGCAGTCATGATTCCTTACAATCTAAATACACAAAGCAAACAGGTGATGGATAGCAGTAGTGGAAAACCCATTACACAGAACAGTGCTACAGCTAGTTTGGGGAACAGAACTTCAGTTTCTTGCCTCCCTTACTGCTGTTTCTTAGCCTCTTATATTCTCCTTGTGCTGCCACATATAATCACAGGAAAGCTTACAGCTTTTGATAAGAAATTGCATAGCAGAAAATAGGAATGTTCAATTTCTGAGAAGCTGCATTTGTAACATGGGGATTTTGTTTTCTGTTTGTAGGCCATTACAAAGGATGTCAATACCGGGCACTTCAGTCCCATTGCAGTGTAAATAGCTCAAAGCTAGAAGGCTTTAATATAAAAATTAAGAGAGAAATCATCATAAGAAACAAAAACCAGAACATACACAGAATGACTATTGCAGCAGGGTAGGAGATAGAGAGGGCTGTTATCCTTTTCTATTGCTTCTCCAGCACACATATGCACATACTTGGTGTGACTTTTAATAAAGCACCTACACAACTTTCAGAAAGTTTGGAATCTGAACCTTCTTTCTCCATCCAACAGCATTTCAGGGGATTATCCTGTGATTTGGTACGTAAAGTCTCATTTGCTATCCACTTCTTAGAAAACAGCTATCCTCCTGATCATATCGTCCTCGTCCACGTAAAAATGTGTGAGCACAGTTCTCTTTTGCTATTAACATGGCCCATAAAACATGCAATAATAAAAAAAAAGTAGCAATTTTGATCATACAGAAGTCAAATAAATAATCGATCCAAGATTTAAAAACAAACAAGCAATCATGCACTGGGCCAACTTCTGATCTCTGAAATAGGGGGAGGAGATAAGGATGCTCTTTACTCCCACTCTAACACATGCTGAAAAAGTGTATTGGGAAGTCCCAAGGACTGTGAGGACAACTCATAAGTGAGCTATGCTGTTTTATCCTGATCCTCTTAGAAAACACACGGAAGAACTGAGGTGACCCTCATTTGTTACTTGTGTCATACATTTTCAGAAAAACTCTTCAGAATTCCATAATTACAAATTAATTAAACAAGAGTGAAAAATAAACAAAAACTAATCAAGAAGTATTCACTGGCAATAAGTCTCAAACTTTTGCAAGTGCCAAATGACTTTTTAAACTAATGAGTATCAAAATGTCATGCTGTCCTCAGAAATGTAAGGTGTCCTCAGGTAGCCAGTCAGAAAATTGCTATGTCAGTGTGGATGACCAGTTCCACTGGAGAATGAAGGAATTGTCCACCAAGCAGAAACAGCAAACCTCCAATGAGTAGATTTCACACCTTCTTGGTTTAACACTCTGTCTCTCATATTCTTTTGATTAAAATTCATCCTACTAGCAAATATAGATTTTATGTAAATGCTTCAATAAACCAAAGTTTTTTAATAAATTCAGTGTTAACAAAGTAAAGTGTGTACTTCCCTAATCAACATTACAAACACATGAGTGAAATCTGGTATAAAAATTACCTTAATGCCATTCCCCACTTCCAAGTATAAAAGGAGAAGTCTCTGTTCAGCTTTGTCTTCCATTCATTCACAAGCTGCTGATAATATGCATTCTGCTTCCCTGTTTGTTTCTCTTTTGTCTGCAAACTTTGAAAATCAAATAAAACTTTGATTGTTTATGTTATCCTATGTGAAACCAAATATGAAAACTAGCTATTACAGTATAGAAGTATCCTCACAAAACACTTCTTACACCCTACTATGTCAGTTCTAGAAAAAACTTCTTTCTTTCCCACAAGGATAGAAACTTGCTATTTGTAAAAAAAAAAAATTGTTGGTTTTCTCCCCCTTTTGATAATCATTAATGCCAGCTTCAGGACATAAAAGGGTAGATACAGCAAGAGGGCAAATATTACAACCATTTCTTAAGAAGCACCATGGCCAGAAGCTACATTTTCTTGATCTCTGAAAATGTGAAAGTCATTCTTTCCAATGACCTTTTTCATCTCCAGATATAAGGTTTATAAGGTAGTATTCTAGACAAGCAAAATTGGAAATATCTTCTTCAGTGCTTGAATAAATAACTCATTTTAAACTCCTTCTAGTAACGTTAAGAACATCTTTACAAAACTGCTTTTATAGTGCAATACCTAGTACTAGCTTACTAAATTCTTGTCAGTGCTTCCTATAACAAGTATACAATATGACTATTTAACATCTGTGGATATAAAGATATATATCTTTTGGTTACTCCATTAAGTACTTCAGGGAGTTTATTTTTGGCATTATGTTCAAGCTGTTGCATTGAAGCTCTTGAAGAGAGTAATTGGACTAGACTTATTAAGGAAATAAACCCTTGATTTTCAACATCAGTAAATTCCACCAAAAGAGCTGCTTTGCTTAATGAATCATTGGCTCCCCAAATATGCAAGAGAAGACTTTATAGTAGTAATAAACCCAATAAATGAACAGGGTATTGAGGAGTAGGCTTAAAATACAGCTTCCACAAATAAGAAACTGTATTAAAGATGAAGGCCTATGATTTACTCATTTACACACATGAATGACAACCTTGGGTACTATAAAATTACAAAAGGGTGGTGTGGTTTGGTTTAGTTGGAGGGAGTTATGAGAGAGTCTCTATTCTTTGTAATTTTTGGTTATGAAAGGTACCTAATGTGAAGTGGGACAAAGCTCAGGCATTTCTGTACAATGTAGGTCACAGTTCAAGTGTAAGCAGGTATAAAATTATGTTTGTGGGTTTTATACTTAGTAGGTGGAATAGATTTCTGTTGTCATAGATTTACAATTCTATGTTGCATAATCAGACTGAAAGGGGTATCAAGAGATCACTGAAATGACCAATCTGTCCCATTGTAAAATGAGTTGTTCCATTCCTGACTGATGCCTTTGTCTGTCCAGTGATGGCAAATCACAGCCTTCCTAGGCAGGGAGATTTTTCCTGACTGGAAACACTCCTACTACCTAATCTGAATTCGTCCTGCTGGAATTTAGCCTATTGCTTCTTGTCATACTCAGCAAGAATTGAGAAACAGATCTTTCCTTTCTTCTTTGAAACAGCTTTTTGTGTATTTAAAAATGGATGTCTTTTCTCTTCTACAGGTTAAAAATATCACAAATTTGTTCAACTCATTCTGCTACAGCAAGGTGGGTTTTTTTGTGGGTTTTTTTTTCAGTTTGGGGGGGATGTTTGTTTTTAAACAAAAACAACAAAAAACACTTTGGGCCATTCTTTCTTCTCTTGTCTGGACTATTTCAAATTGATTCAACTCTTTGTTGCAGTGAGATGACCAAATGGAGTACAGCAAGTTATCCACAAAAGCAACAATTAAAAAAAAAAGCATCACAGCCATTCTACTCAATAACAACAACAATAATGAATAGAGAAGCATTATTTAATGGCTTAAACTTAAGTTCCCAAACTTCACAGAAACAGCATGCTGCAGACGCCAGAAGGGGTTCTTCAGTACAGCCCCTAACATATTTAACCACTGCTTCTGCAGCTTCTGAAAGAAATACTTCAAGAATTAATATTGATATTCTTTCCTTAAGGAAATAGTTTATCAAAGGTTAGAAGTCATGTATCTCTTTTGTTACTAACAGGAAGATTACAACAATCCTATTTAAAAATATTCCTCTGCTTAGGAAATTCCAACATTTAATGCAGTCACAGTATGCACCTGAAGAGCATTGCCTGTCCAAGCGCCTTCTCATATGACGAAGACTGTATACCACGCCAAGCAATAAAAAGCTGACCTCTGCTTTTTCACATCACGTCCTCATGGGGTGAATTTCCTTCATGCTGCTAGTAGTGAGGAACTGTGAAGCGGTCCTACCATTACATTAGTTCATCTTGCAGCCTACAAGTTTTTACAGTCTTTAAATGAACCTTCCATATGGATCATGAGCTGGAGTTAGCCCCAAAAATAAGGGAACTTTAAAAAGCTGCTTCATGGCAGCCACCCCCGCTTTCTGCCAAGTGCATCTTTTCATGTACAGAACAAGGAAGATCAAACACAACAGCTTACAAGGTTGATCCCTGCTTGATTATGTTGTTTGTTTCATATTTCTGCTCAAATGCATCAAGCTTCCCTGAAAAGCTCAAGGTTTTGGCTCGGTAGGGACAGGAAACTATTAACTGTCTGTACATATCCTTCCTAGGAGGTTTATTGCAGTATGAAACCAAGACTTCTGAAGCGTATGTATCATATTTGTTTAAAAGTTGCACGAAACCCCCATTGTCACAACATGTCACAAGTAGAGCCACATCTTTGTGATAAGTGTCACAAGAGATGAAAATGAAAAAGTTTAGTTCACGATTCAAGGTCAACTTCACTCTCCTGCTGAAGCCTTCAGTCTGTCTTAGAAAAGGTCATCTCTGACTCACAGCTGTGGAGATTTCTCAGAGCAGTGTGTTGATAGTTCAGTCCCCAGAGGACACAAGGAAACAGCATAATTCTGTTACTAATTTAATCGTACCTCCAGGGTAAGCAGAGGATAATACAAGGGAGGAAGACTTGTTTTGGGTACACAGGCACTAGATTGAAACAGCTCTGATCTGGGAAATGAAAACCGACTCAGGATATTATGCTATGGAACATATGTTCATGTGTATCAAAATGCTCTTACAGAGATAATATTCTTATGCTTCTGTCAAGTATTCAATATAGAATACCAGTAGTTTTCAAGAAATACAAATTATTAATTAGCATCACAGATTCTTTTTAGTCTCACTTTTGTCAAAATAATCTGCTGTGGCCCCAATTAAGAAACTTAACCTAGTAACACCATGGTAAGATCAGTCCAAACAAGAAACAATTCAGCACCTGACTCTTTTAAGTTATCGGTAGGTTTACTGCAACCATGAAAATAAAGCTATTAGGCATATAAGCAACTCCCACTCGTCTGAATTAAAAGTGCTTGCTTGTATCTCTCTGCATCTAGGTTTCTCCATCTGTGAAATTAGGAATTGGCTCTCTACTTGTTTCTTATAAACTATGTGGAGTTAGAAAAAAAGGTCACTATACCAGGAGTTACAGTTTACACTGTCATTTTTCATTAACGCCATTACTTGCACAATATTTAAGTTCAAATGAAATACACAATATTATTCACATTTTACGTGTACAGAGTATAAGGATTGTAACCACACAACCTCAGCCTCTTTTGCTCACGGTCACTCTTGGAAAATACCTAGCTAGATCCAGCCTAAGGTAATAATTCAAAGGACAAACACAGGCAAAAAATTTATCACATACAACCACATGACGAACTCTGCCTGCTTTTCCTCATTTGATCTTTTGGAGGGGAGATGTGAACATATCTTTATCATTCAGGGAACAATTCCTCCAGGAGGACTCATCCAGCCCCGTGTTTGCACATATTAATTCCTCAGTTGCCTTTTCTTGCCCTTAGTTTCAAAACCTCTTAATACTAAGCATTCCTTTTAAAGCCTCACTCCCAACCATATACAAACTTGCACCTCTACTGATTTGCACTCACCAGATTAGTTGTTAACCACCATGCACACTACAACTTCACTCCTACCAAGCTCAACTCCATCTAGATGCCCACACTGCCCCTACAAAAAAAAATTCTGAAGTCAGCTGATGCTATTCCCACCCCTGTTATGAAAAAACTCCCAGCACACCTGTGAAGGCATGGCTGAGACCCATCCCTTCTCCTCTTAAAAGTCTACATCTTGCAGAGCACCAAGTCAACTTCTCAGGGCATTCTGATGGCACATTGCATAGCTAGAACATGCCGAGCTCCAGATACAAGCTATAAAATTGAGTTAGAAAAAACATTCTATAAAATATAGATTTATGCACCCTACCACTGTTCCACTCTAATGTAAGGATCCCTGTCTCAAGGAAATCAAGAGAAGTGAATGTCCTTTAAAAAGATTCTGGTGATAGAACCCTTTCTTTTGTTTAAATATTCATATAAGAAAAAAGCTGAAGCTGGAAGCAGCCTGCAGTCAGTGAGGCACTTACCAAAGCTGAAATTACACAATGTTACAAAAAGGGAAGGAAGTAGAATGAGAAATGCAGGAAGACCTGAGAACAAGTATCTGTGAAGTGCAATACACCATGCGACAGACAAAGCTGAGATAAAATTGCTACAGAAAATAAGCTGCTTCTAAAAATTTATCCCTGTGGCATGGTAGCAGAGTGTCATTACACTTGGTCCAGAACTGGAAGCCTGATTTTGAATGCCTCATAGTGAGTGCTTCCCCACTGTCTGTGCACTGGTCTAATCCTCATCAGTCTCCCAGCCCAGGGAAGAGGAAGCTGCTGATTTGGGGACAGCCACGCCACTATGCAGTTTGCCTTTGGTGAAGTCAGCAGTGAGCTCTCTGCATATCATCCCCACTTGCCATCTTATTTAAGAAAGTCTTTGGCCTGGATTTCTAATTGAATTCTCACACAGAGTTTAGTAGTTGTTAACTACTCAGGAACATGGGGAGAGCATGAGTTTTCCTGCAGTCATCAGTAGTAATGGTGAAACCATCCCCCGCGAAGGATTAATCTAGATGACCCACAGCCTCCTAAGACTTATCTGCATCACCTGAACCTTTTTTTCTTTCTGCTCTCAACAGTTTTTTCAACTGATGTGTGTCTTGGATTGAGACTGTAATCTCACTTTCTGAAAGGGATGGGAAGAAGGATGCATGTGTCTATATAGCAACAGAATGACCCCGAGCTGAAGATGAGCAAGCTGAATGGCAGGCTTCATCTGAGACAGGAGTGACGTGTCCCAGGGAAACACAGCACTAAATTAAATATTAATGAAATAAAAAGGATCTATGAACAAGTGTGCTGGCAATTTTAGGGAAGCTGTCCTTTCTGTTTCTTGGATTCACCTTTCACTGCTACACTGTGCAGTCCTGACTAATCTGAAACTGCAAATACGCTGAGTCTGGGGTCCCTAGACTCCTCGTTCAGTCTAATACTCAATAAAAATGGTCACCAGTACAACTATTAGTAGGAGTAAGTAACACGCTGCCTGTGGATCTTTCCAATTGCTTTCTGATAACTGTCAGAGCTATTAATGTGTTCCATACCAAGGATGCTTCCTCTAAAGAATTTCTTTCAAGGTACAAGTTATTCGTACTCCCACAATAACTCGCCTTATTTTTCCTTTGTACTCTGAGCTAGAGTTTAACCCAAAATGTCTGCTGCAGGGAAAAAAAGGGACTCAGACATTCAATGTAAATAGGAGACAACCTCCTTTCTACTCAAGTGGTTTTAATTTAGATCTAGGAATATGTGCTCTAAGTATTCTTATGCACACCGGTATCATTACCAGTAAAAATATTGCACTTATCAATTCACTATAGCTAACTTCTTGTACTGCCCACTCTGTCTTTTGTGGGAGATGCACAGGATTTTTCCACAGGTTTCTACAGCAGTTTCATAATAAACATGCAGGCTGCTGAAGCTGAACCTCCAGAACACTGGACTCACTACTCTTTAATTAGGACATGGGGAAATGTGTGATGATGTGGAATCATCAGCTTCTCTCTCAAATATTCCATCTTTCAGGAGAGCAGCCAGAAGTGGGATAGAACTAAATATCAAAGTTTTCAAACTCTATGTTTGAAAATACTTCAAAGTTTTGAAAATCTTTTTAATGTGCGATTAAGATAACTCACAGGCATTTGGAGGAAAGGACTGAAGCTAGTTGGAAATCCTGAATATGTGTTAGGTCTAGCCATATCTTCTTTTGACAAGGTTAACCATTTCACATTTAAGAATTCACAGTAAGATTTCAACAGTATATCTTATGTGTATTATTAAGCCCCAAAATATCAACAGAGAAAACTCAAAATACTTTTTAAAAAATGCATGTTTTCTGAAAATTTTTCAAAACCTACTTATTCATATGAAAATATTCAATTAAGAAATCAGGATTTTCATGAATATTAGTCTAGGTGAAAAGTGCCTATTCCAGCTCAGAGATAGAACTCACCATAAAAAAATAAAAGCTAAGGAAAATTATACTTTACCACTCACTGTTATAAGACAACAGAGAATCGGTGCAATACATGACACAGAAAAAAACCTTGCTTAGGAAGAGAATAAATGTTCCGACTGCACTGCTTTATATGTTGTAAGTGTTTGTATCCACAGAACAAAGGTGTGAGCAGTGCTATTTTATTTTTCTGCTGGTCATTCAATTTTGTAATCTGTCTGCACACATTCAAACTAGTAAAGAATTGCTTCCATAAAGAAGAGGGCAAAGTGTTAAATGAAATGTATTCTTGGCAGGGTCTATAGACTGACAGGCTGAAACCCTTGCTGCCAGAACAACAACACTTTCATCACTTTGATTGGAGACGAGCTTTCTTCCACAGATGTTAGGACCAGAATTGTTATTAACATTATCTCTTCTGATGCAAAGCAGAAGAAGTGTTAGACTGTCATTCTGCAATTCCTGACTGGTAATTCAACTGGAGCAGATAATTTTTAAAATATCCTATTTGAAATTATCCAGATGATTGATTTATTGCCCTTTGAGACAAATACCAGAGAAGAAAAAAAATTCTTATTTTGTCAAAAAAAAAAATTGCTGCTGTTTGAAGACAAGGGATAAAATTTCAAGATTATTTAAGAGAAGTGGGAGCTAAAGTTTTATTAATTTAAGGAAGGAAGTCCCACAGGAACATTTGAAATTACAATTTAATAGCCAATTAGGACACAATATGGAATCTTTTCCTCCTGCTGATGACTAGAGGCTACTGATGTTGTCATGTTCAATATACAGAGTCAAGTCAAATAAGGAGAATTGGTGTATCCATTCAAGATTTCAACTTGTGTATGTGTCCTTTGACATTTGCAAAACAAACATATTCATGTAAAATAAATAGTTACAATCTTCTGGAGTTATGCAAGTCTATTTTTTAATGACTTAGATGACTCATTAAAGTATGGTGGCAGTATCAAGTTGTATCAAAGAATGTCAAATTGTTTCAATCATGTCTGATTTGTGCAGTCTTAAACACCCTGTGTGAGGCAATTCAACATGACGTGGAACCTGACACAGTATCTGAAAGGTCATTATTTTTATCTGCATGTTACTTTACGACTCCAAACAAGATTTCTTGTTTAAATTTGATGTTCTGTTGAAGTTCTCGCTGAAGTCAACAGTTTCATTGTTGTTTATTATGAATCAAATACAACCCAATGAAAGTCTTAAGATGTTTGGATTTACACTAGTGTAAAACAAGTAACTGATCCTTGACAGAGAAAATTCCTACTGGTAGTTACACACTTACAAAATGTTAGATCCATATGAGTGAAGAAACCAACATGAAATTTTCCACTATATTTCCACAATACTTTTAACAGATTAAATTACAGCAAGACAAGGTCAAAATTTTTAAATATTTATAGCTTTGGTTTTTAAAAATAAGCCCTTATAAAAAACAAAATAATCAAAAATTTAGTGATTTACAGTGACTTATAGAACCAAAGAGATAACTTCAATAGCTATATCAAATGTAAAACTTTTTGAAGTCACTTATCAGATCAGGTTTGTATTCTCATTACAACCCACAAGTTAGAAAATTTAGTAATATGATTTGTATCTTGTAGAAATAAAAAAGGAATTTTGTTACAGTACACTGTGCATCTCATTTATTTTAAAATAGCAACACCGACAGTGTTCAGCATAATACTGGAAAGTAAAATGGTGCTTTATAGCTTTTTCTAATTTCTACAGAACCACCTGTCTGTTACACATCCCACCCCTATCATTTTTATCTTCATTAGCAATTCCCTTGACAATATTCTATAAAAAAGTACAAAATGAATACTTTTTTAGAAACACAGACTCAGCTGTCTCATCTGTGTCTGTCAAACTGATATGTGCCATCTCTATTTAGAAAATCGAGTCGTGTTGTTGTTCCATCAGTGTATATAAATATTGATACTTTATGCAAATAAGTATAAACCATTGCACATAGGATAAATCCTTGGAATTTGTGCTTCTAGTCTATATGGTTGAATTATGGTATAAAGATGCTTGGTACAAGGTTCTAACAGCCATATGTTTGATATAATCAAAATAATTTATACCACAATCTTGCCTTTCCTTTAGAAAATCTCTTTTCATGCTAATAACAAGGGAGGGAGATACCTCATTCTTAAACATAAATAGTTATATTTGAGACATTAATATTTTATATTTGCTCTATAAAGCGGGTGCCAAGATCATACTTGCTCAATCTCCTTTGGTTGTTTCATGAAGAATAAAACCATGGATCATCTAGAGAAGGACATCCATCTAGAGGGTAGTTAACCTCCAGCTTGTTACGATGTCACGTTAGGAATGTCATAGAAATAGATTCACAGAATCATAGAATGGTTTGGGTTGGAAGGGACCTTAAAGATCATCAAGTTCCAACCCCCCTGCCATGGGCAGGGACACCCTCCACTAGCCCAGGTTGCTCAAAGCCTCATCCAGCCTGGCCTTGAACCCCTCCAGGGATGGGGCATCCACAGCTTCCCTGGGCAACCTATTCCAGTGTCTCACCACCCCCACAGTAAAAAACTTCCTCCTAATATCCAATCTAAATCTACCTTCTTTCAGCTCAAAACCATTACCCCTCATCCTATCGCTACACTCCCTGATGCAGAGTGCCTCCCCATCTCTCCTGTAGGCCCCCTCTAGGTACCAGAAGGATGCTCTAAGGTCCTCCCAGAGCCTTGTCTTCTCCAGGCTGAACAACCCCAACTCTCTCAGCCTGTCCTCGTACAGGAGGTGCTCCAGCCCCTTGATCATCTTTGTGGCTCTCCTCTTGGTCCGCTCCATCAGATCCACGTCCTTCCTGTACCTATCTCCAGGTGTATATCATACAGCTTTGCATCAGCAGTTTCGGTCCTGGTGAGCTGATCTTTTTTAATGGATAAAATCACAATCACTCTGGATTTTGGTGAGCTTTCTGTATTTCCACTAGGAGAAAAATGTTAATGTACAACATCATTCAGTTTATGACTATGTCAGTCCAGAAGCAAAGCCTCTGCAATGGGAACATTTAAGATCTGTTGTCAGTTCTATAAGAGCATTTACAAATCCAGAGGCAATGCTTTGTCCAGCCTGTCTAAGTGTGAAATTTATGACATTTTCACCTTTTTTTTTTTTTTCAGCAAGCAGAAGTAGTAGAAGTGTTAAACTGTCAAGCTTCTGATGTAATGGTAAAAAAGGTCGACATTCTTACACAGCAAGTTGTATTTCAGGATACCAAAGTACTTTAAAAAGTAAACATAGAGGTCACTCCCTAGGATAGTGGACTAAAGCTACCTCTGGAAAAGAAAACAGAAGCCCTTTATTACAGGCAGTATAGCTATTTCAAGAAAGAAAATGAAAAATGTCAGTTTTCACAGATAAAGGAGAGCTTACAGTTTTTGACCTCACAACTAGGTAGCACTGAAATCCCATCAGACAGGATCTAACTGAAATGAGAGAACAAATGGAAATATGACTGAGCCAAGTTATTGTCATAGTTATAGTTCTGCTTTGGTTGAGCACTAATTGAAATTTCCATTATGTTTCATTCTCTTTTTTTTTTGTCTAGTTGGGTGTTCATTCCTCCTCATAGGAAACGGTAATCTCTTTGACAAGCTAATACACAAGCACTTCAGGTTTCAGTTTGCAAGCCCTAGCTCTCCCTGCAAAAAGAAAAAGACTGTCCCCACTCCATCCCCACCCCCGATAAAGAAGACTTAGTGAAATTGTTTTTAAGGCCTTAAAGAAAAAAAAAATGGGCAAATTAATCCTAAATATTCTCTGCAAAGTGGCAATGGTTTGATAATATTTTCATAGTCACTAGCAGAAAGAATGTAACCCCATCTTATAATAAAAGCATCTTTTCCATCCTTCAGCTCTCTAACTCAAACCTTCTTCTGTGAGTCCCAGGGGTTGTTGCTCTGGCACAAGGAAAATATTCATTCCTCCTTGCCTCACTCCCCTTTTCAGCAGCACCTGCTCATGACTTTGTGTCTGCTCTTATCGTTTCAAATATCTGCAGAGTGTTAGAGATGGCTGGATGAGGTATTCTTATAGAGACTTGGAGAAAAGAGAGACAGTGGGGAAAGGAAGGGGTCTCCGACCGAGACCTGTGCCAGCCTGTGATTATCCCCTCACTCCTGTCAGCTGTGGTGACACCTTCCAGGCACAGGCTGTAGCACACATTGACTTCTCACCAGGATTTCTTTATCTTGCTACAAATGCCTCTAAGATTCTGTTTTGATATTAACTACAATCATAATGAGGTATAGGAAATAATTATTATACATTTTATAGAGTTCATGGAGCATATATTTGCTTTTGGCATGCAGTCCAGCAGAGAACTGCAAGATTAAGTAGTTACATCTTGCAAGCTGAGAGGCACATTTGCTGTATCTGTAATAAACATCATGGCTTTCAGTGTATTTAAATTAATATAATTTGTTAAATCTCTCTGTACAGAAAATCAATTTTACTAGGGTAAAGACAAAAAGTTAATCAAGCTTAGTCAGAAGAAAATTGGCCTTTCAATTTTGTTTACAGAAAAATAACCCCGTACACTTTTAGCAAAAAGAAAAATCAGCAGCTGAGATTGTGAAGTAAAACCTCACTGAGTTGAATAAAAGATTTCTTAAAAGTCAGGAAGACTTGACAGGTTGTTTACAGTTCTTACTGAAGTTTCTTGAATTACACAGGGAGTTACAAGTACATCTTCTGTTCAAACTAATGGAACGACAGTGAAAAGGCAGCCCTTCAAGTGCTCTGCACACTGAGGAGATTTGATGCAAAAATGTCCCTCCCAAATTGTTTGGGATTCTGTCATATGCCCAAGGCAAATCGGTAGTTTTCTCTGATCACTATCAAAGTCCTGATCTAAAAACATAGGCATAAACCAACCATCTACAGGGCAGAACTCCCCCTGAAAAAGCAGCCCTTTGTCCTGATCTCTCTCTCTGCAGTTTTAGCTGAATGGTTGTTGTGGTGAAGAAGTATCAAGACTTTTAAGTGGCTTCATTTTGCCTTTTGAAGAATTTTTGAGGCAGAAATATATACTGACAGGGACCAAACTGGAAAGAGAGCAGAACCCAGGAATTTGCTCTCTGACTGTCTGCTGTAGGTGGTCATGAGTAATTCACCAGAAGTTATTCCCAGCTGGTGGAACACATCCTTATAGTTTTTCTTTCAGTAGCAAAAAAAAACAAACTATTTTTATTTGTATGTCTCCATTTGTTGAAATTTCCCGAGTCACTACATTCACAGCCCATGTAGGAATAAATTTATCTGAAGCTCATCCCTGAAATAAAATAGGGCAATGAAAGAGCAGTAGATGAGAACAACCTCACAGTGGCCAGAGAGGACATACATTGCAGAACTGCCTTGTCTCCCTCCAGCAGCTGAAGCAACAGCAGCAGCAGCATCAAGAATTAGACCGTTTCTTTCTTTCTCTCTCCTGGAATGACATCTCGCTATTTGCGTCAGCTATTTTCAGAAGACACATTAACATAATAACATCCTTGTGTCTAAAGTCAAGAGTGGTGGATTTGACGGACGGATCACTTGGTAGATAAGGAATTGGCTGGATGGTCACACTCAGAGTTGGGGTCAACAGCTTGATGTGCAAGTAGACGCCTGTGACAAGTGTCATTCCACAGGGGTCAGTACTGGGACTGGTGTTGGTTAACATCTTTGTCAGAGACATGGACAGCGGGGTCAAGCGCACCCTCGGCAAGTTTACTAACAACAAGAAGTTGTGTGGTGTGGTGGACACGCTGGAGGGAAGGGATGCCATCCAAAAGGGACTTCGACAGGCTGGAGAGGTGGGCCTGTGCAAACTTCATGAAGTTCAACAAGGCCAAGTGCAAGGTCCTGCACATGGGTCAGGGCAATCCCAAGCACAAATACAGGCACTTCAAAACCACTTTAAATTTATACATATAACCTTGATGATTTCTAGTCTGATACTCTAGATTCATAGCAGTGATAAGACAAACTCCTCAGATTATCTAGCCTTGCAGGTAACATTAATTTTATATTTTGTATATGCAAAGTAGGGGGAGCGGAAACTTCAAAAATAATGAGTTTTACATTCAACCACTGTCTTCTCTCGACTTCTGTCATCACTCTGCCCTTAATCAGGATCCCCATTATTGTCTCACCTCAGATTAACTTCCTAACTTTTTCAAGTCATTAAAACAGAAACTCTAAAACTGAACTTCAGAAGACATACCTCTGCCTATTTTTCAGTATTTCGTCCTTCCTTTCACCAATCAAGGGAACTGGATGGCAAAGTCAAAATGAATCCTCCTTGTTCGTTTCCCCTCACATTGATGCTTTCATTTCCATCCTCACAAATCCACATATCTCTTAGAAATCCAGCCCTTCTATCCTTTCCCTTCTCTCTGCATTTTCCAAACTGGCGCTTCTTTCTTTCTCAGCATTCTCTTCTGCGCACTAGTCTACATATATTTAACTATTACTTTTGTAATATATCCATAGCATCAGAATCTTATCTTTTTTTTTTCTTTTTGGTAGTTCCTTGCTTTATTCTGATTCTATTTCTGACTCTGTGATCTTGCTTTGGAATTTCTACACAATACCCTTTCCACACTGGTCCCATCTCTCACCTCAGTCTCCAGCTCCCTACACTGTACTCTGCCACACTGTCCTCTTTACCAAGCACTCTTTTTTTTCCTTATAAACAAAAGTTTGCACCTTTTGTCCCTCTATTCCTATTTTCATTTCTTTCATGTTCAGCATGCTAAATCACTCATTCCTCTGGAATTCTTCATGATCTGTATTTTGCAGCTGCTCTTCTACCAGCAAGACTGTGTGTATGACAGCTTCCCTCGAATCTATACTAGTGAACCTGAGTTAAAATAATGCGGTTCACTTTTTCACAAGTTGTTCAGGAACAAATAGCAGCCACATACTTAAGGAAAATCCACCAATACTCAAAGCCTCACTGACAATCATTTGCTTTGTAGCAATGCAGAGGAAAGATGTTCAGCTACAGTTACAGAGTGAAACCTTTATCAACTTTTTCCTTGAGGCTCCAGTTCCCAGTAGATAACTAAAATGATTCTATGTACGTGACAAGGTCATAGCCCCAGAAGTTAGATATACCATAATTGTAATTATTTCCTCCAAAAATACTTGCTTTATCAGTAATGACTTCAGCAGCTGTATTGAGCTCATTTTTGTAATTATGATTTGAGGAAAAAAGTTTCCATAGATGAGAAGATAAGGACTTCAGAGTATACCTTCCACTTCCTTTTCAGAGGTTTGTATCTAGCCTTCCAGACTTTTTAATATTTCTGTCTTTAAAAGTTCTCAAAGTCTGTCCACAAGTATCCCCTTGACTCTTATCCACTCAGAGCAGGGCAGGCCCTCACAGCAGCTGCTCTCTTCAGTAGGGTGGCCACTGGGTCTCTGTTATGTGCCCCATGGTATGGCTGGAGGATGTGTGGGAGAGACTAAGGACAGCCTACTGGGATAGCTGGCTGGAGTCTTTTAGCTGTATTTCTGTTTGTGAGAACTCACAGGAGCAAACTATCCTAGAACTGCAAGTGGATTTTGTCTCATGCACTCCAGTTGGTTCACCCCAAAGGAGAACAAAGGAGCAAACGATACACGTACAGGGCAGATGTGCAGGAGACCAGGAACTAGAAATGACACAGAGTTGAAGCTATCTGACAGTAAACACATTGTCAAAGTTAACCAAATGGCCTTTTGGAATTCTTTTCCTAAACTGAAGGTAATCCTTTGTAGTGAAATCAGTGAATTATAGCTGGTGAACACTAGACTTT
Source organism: Syrrhaptes paradoxus (assembly GCA_013400615.1). NCBI lineage: Eukaryota > Metazoa > Chordata > Aves > Pterocliformes > Pteroclidae > Syrrhaptes > Syrrhaptes paradoxus. Next base: position 94,770 of record VZTO01022425.1, read on the forward strand.
CAACCTAAATCAATGCTAGGAAAAAAAAAAATGGGCTCTTTTTTCCCTTTTATTTGGAAATATGAACAAGATGACCTGACATGAATGACCTCTCATGAAATAGGTCTCCCCATGTTGTGAGATGCAGCCTCTGCATTCCGCAGGATTAGTGGTAAGACTAAAGCTGTCTGACAAAGGTGGGGAAGTGGATCCTGCCAATGTGGAAAATGTTTAGCTGTTCCCAATTGTGAGGTACATAGAGACTTAGATGTGTGTACTGTGACATCCCTTTCACAAGTTCCTGTCTCAAAACCTGTGTTATTATAGACAATTATCTATTTTTGATATGTATATTACAATGCTATTTATTTTACAAGCATGTTCCAAGTCAATTTTTTTCCACTTTTAAATTGTATGACCAATATCCTGACAGTACTGGCTTCACTAGCACTAGTTTCAAACAGAACAAAACTTACATTATGGACTAATTAAAGGGTCTAATCTCCTTGGGTATAAGATCTACCTGTGCTTTCTTTATTTGATTATATTTTTGCATAGTATAAAGCCAAATCAGCAGGTAGGCTTCATTAATGTATTCTGCTTCAGGAAGAGTACCTTTTTAAAATAAATTTTGCATTTTATATATTATTTAAGAACCAGAAAGAAATAAACTGTTTAAAGTTCTCTTCCTTTCTCTGAATTACACTGCTAGGTCCTTGTCAATTTTTAAGCAGATTTTCAAAACAGCATAGGGTGGTTCAATCAGACAGTCTCCATTGTCTGAGAGTCATGTGGTTCTCCTTAAAATAATTACTTTGCATTTTAAATAGTAATCTATGCTCCTTCCTCTCATCCATACTCCATGTAATTTTTTCTAACTTTTTAGAATACAGAGAGGACAATATCAAAACCAAGGAACTAATATGTGTATTTCTAATCCCTTGTCACAAAGATCTAATTTCAAACCATTTAAACCGATACTTGTCTTTCAGAATTTAGAGCTACCTTCCTTTCCAGAATCATTTATGTGATTTTCTTTTTCCTAGATCTTAAACTACATTTATCTTAAAATTAACCACAGACAAATTGCTGCAGAAGAATAATCAGGACATTTTTTCATACATACAGGCAAGTGTCTCATAGGCAACCATGGCAGAAGTGTATCCAAGTAACCAAGCGGAGCAGCACCAAGACATGCCTCCAGGTGAAGAGGTCCAGTAAATTGTTAATTTCCTGGCACCAGGCTGCTTGCTAAAGTATTATCAGACTCAGCAGTATAACAGAAAGAAAGGATGGGTGGGTGCTCTGTGCCAAAGGCCAATCGTGGGTATCCTCCAGGCTTCTGTAGGAGTGAGAAACCATCTCCCTGAGATTATACTACCAGTTTGTTGTCATGATTTATGAAGGAAAACCACTCTAGTTTTATAAGCCTCTAAAACTCTGAAGTCCCTTTTGGGGCTGTCTGCAGCCTGTACAAACTTCCCACAGCACACTAAATTCCAAAAGGGAGAGCATCAGCACCTCTGGCTGATTTCCCAACAGCTCTGAAACCTTATAGAGAGAACAACATCTTCAGACAAGAAGTGGAGAGAAGAGTGTTATGTCCATAATAGCAAGTGAATACATAGTGACATACGATAAGGGAATAACTATCTAGAGCTATGTGCAAGGTGGGCAGTGAGTCCTAACTTGTCTTGCAGGCCACGCTCTGGCAGTAACACAATTAGTGGTCTAAATGATGCAGCCATGACTAGAGTCTATAGTTATCATCTACACATCACATGCCAAGATCATTCACTTCAATGAGAAGAGAATCACAGTATCTAAGCACCACTGCTGAGCCCTTTCAGGATCCAGGCACATTGCAAAATAGGCCATTCTCAGCATGACTATGCTGTTTTCTTTTACATACCCTATCAATATGGTAAAAATAAGACCCAGATTTTACAAAGAGCTCTGTACAGCTAGGCTTGTTTTTTTAATTAAACCAGGACATTGTTTTGTTGATGCATTATGAAAAAAATAAATCCTTACACTGAATTGAATGCACTAACAGTAATTTCAGATACCTTATTACATGATTTTCAAGAGGCAGCCATCTGCATATCCTTGTAACACACCACTATAGATGAAAAATTATACCTGCAGATACAGAAAAAGACTAAATTAAGACAGGTGCTAAAGGTCCCAGTTGCTGGTATCATTTGTCACTACATGCAAATCAATGATTTTACTTAAGAAAAGATATCCTAGCTATGTGCAATGCAAAGTAAAGCTTCAAAACTAAACTGTGTGAGCCTGATGACATCTTAAAACATTTCCAGGGGTGAATGTCCCTAATCATATTATATTTAAAGTCGACTTCTCCCCATCTGGGATCATCTGGAAAAGGCACGAAAGGGCGTACTGGTTGAATTTCCATTTAATAATCTGACCCAGAAAATTATCATCCCTGAAAATCAGGTCAGTAATACAAAGAAGATCTTTAAATATACATTATAAGCATGAGATAATGAAACCATGTACGTGGAATATCAGCAGTACTACATAGAGCCACACATTCATCAACAGTCATGACAGTTTATGATTTTTTTCTTTACTAGGTTCTTGACCATCTGGGTAGATTTCCACTAGACGCTCTCCTGTTTCCTTAACATCCTTCTTCAAATATGGGCCCAAAATTGGATGATTTTCAGGTGCAACCTCATCAGTGACAAGTAGAGGGAAATAACAATGACATCAATTTTCTTTGATCCACTGGCCATGCTTCTCTTAATGTACCTCTATATTTCATCTTATTTGGTTTGTGGGGTTTGTCTCATCTGAAATGATAGCACAGTGTTGGCTGAAATTCAAACTGGCATCCACCCTGACTGCTCAACTCCTTTTCAGCAAGTTTTCTACTCAGCCAGTCAGTTCCCAGCCTCTGCAGATTTACATGCTTACTTGTCTTTTGGTTGAGAGATTTATACTTTTCATATTGAATATCATGGTGCTTCAGCTGGTCCATTTTTGTATTTTACTCTGGTTCTTCTGGATTGAAATTCTGCCATTTGGCGTGTCAGTCAATTTTCTCCCTGATGTAACACCATCCATAAATTTGCTGAGAGTGTATTCTGTCCCATCATCCAGGCTGCTGATAAAGATATTGAATAATATCAGCTCCAGTATTGACCCCAGGGTACTCTGTTACCTCTGCCAAATGAACATTGAGCTATCGATTACTGCACTATGAGCTTGGCAGGTTGGCAGTCCAGCTGGTTTTCAGCCTGTGTAACGCTCCTTTTGTACAGCCCACAGTTCCTCTGTTTCCAAGTAAGAATGCCTGGGAGCTGGTGTCAAAACCATTGCTACAGTCAAGGTGCATTAACCCACTATCCTCTCATCCACATATCTGGTCTTTTCTTCAGAGAAAGGCAAGCAGCTGGCTCAAGTAAGATTTGCCCTGGTAAATCCATGGTGACTGATTTTATTACCTTCTGGCTTGGAAATTAATTCCAAGAGGTGGTTTCCTGATTAGGGACTGAGGTGAAGCTGCTACTTCCCTAGGTCTTTTTTGCTGTTTTTGAGATGGAAGTAACATTCACTTTTTTCCAGCCTTTGGGGACTTCAAGTGCTGCAACTTTTCATTAGATGATAGACACGGTTTGTATTATTTCTTTTATGATGGAACTGTATTCACAAATGTAAAGCTTCTGCCTAGCCCCTAACCTATTGTTCCCCACTGCCCTCTATCTGTCTTCTCTGTAGAGGAACTAGAAGATGCTGAATTAGGATTTGACTTCTGGGACATGAAGCTTTTCCCTTAAGAGACCGGGAGAAGAAGGCTTTGCCCTTAAGCAAAATGGAAGAGGAGGTGATGGAGGACCTGACACGTCTGGAAGGAGAATGGGATCCCATGTATATGCCAAAACTTAATATTTCTTACGAAAGAGCTTCTAAATCACACTGACTAAACTCTACCCACAGTTATTACTGGTAAATCTGCATTTGCAAGTGCTTTTTGTAGCTACGCTTAGAACCAGAGGGGATGAGATTAATTCTGGAACACCCAAGACTGCAACAGCCGACTGTCTTATATCAGTATCCATAACCTCATTACCTAACTAGCACCCATTGAGTGATCAAAATATATTACTTGGTCTTTACAGTCATTGAACCTAGATAATATTGAAATCCACACAGATCTCAGAAATAATCAGTTCTGTCACAGTGTTTGTAACCTCTGATTTCTTAGAGTATTTCAGATTTTTCAAAAGATTGATTTTTGGTTGCAATTAGAATCTAGATTAGGCTCATCTTTGAAAAGGCAGACTTACCCTTATCTTTCTCACTGTAATAAAAGGGAAGAGTTCTTTCAAAACATGCCTTTTATAGATACTGAGTTTTAGCTTCAAAGGAGGCTGCTGTTAAGGATAACATGGTAAACATCCTGTTAAGGATAACTAATGATAAACAGCATTAAAATAATTATATAGTAATCAACAGCTGAACTTGTTAGTGCATCAAAATAGATAAATATCTGAGCAAGAACTAATTTTATATGAACTTTGATGATGAAGTCTTGCCATAAGTCATGAGCAAAAAAATATAGCAGTTTCACTAAGCTGTTCTAAACTTAAAATTCATATACAAGACAAGTTACATAACACACACACAAACATTTTGTGACATCTTTATGCCTTTGATAAAATCTATGAGAGAGATACCTCTACTCAGTATTGCAATTTACCCTGTGGATTCAAGGAAATGAGATGAGTCATCACTTCTGGAAAAGCCATCAGAAGAGTCTTCCTGGGATAAGAAAATAATTAAAAATTTAATAAAATAGATTCTAGCATGAACATTTGCTCAGGTGACCACAGGGTTCTTTGATGTTCATTTAAAATAATGAAAGACCAGAAGAGATTTTTGGAACATGATAAAAAACTGGCAGTAAGACAGAAAGTTTTTTTATTAAATAAATCTATTATTATTTTGCAACTAGG
>VZTO01022426.1:3269-15548 GCA_013400615.1 Syrrhaptes paradoxus
CCCACGCTGTATTTCACCAGCCCCATTACTGCCATCTTTTGCTCCAAATACCCTACCTTTGCTGCCTCACTGCACACACTTCCTCCAGGGCATGCATGACTACACCTAACAGGGCAGACTCCGGCAGAACTCTACTTGGTACCTTCCTCCCTGGGGAAAGCCAAGGAGCACATACTCCTACAGTCCACTTCTCACATTTCACCGAATTATTTATACACTTATGGCTTCTTTATCTAAACCGATGACTATTTAGTGTTTTAAGGTTTTTCAAGTAATCATTTGAATGTACAGATCTAAACAATGAAAAAAAATGTAAATGCTGCCTTCAGCCAGAGTACTCCATTCTCCTGATGTAAAAAAGGGATTAGGAAGAGAATAGATGCAACTGACAGCAGGAGACAGTGGATAAGTGTCAGACAAAATATCTTTAAACATCTGTGCTTAAGCAGTGGGTAGGAAGTCTTTCTCCACAGTTTAGAAACAAAACAAATTTAAAATATTTTGCTGTCTTTTCTCCCAGCCAAGAAAAGCCACCACCACTTCTATCCTATTATTGAGNGCCTCTGCCTACCATTCACTCAAACTGCAACTGACTCAAATTGCAAACTCAACTCACTAGCCTTGCAAAAGATAAAAAAAGGAAAAACAAAGCATAAGTAGTATTTTTGAGGTTTTAAGTCTCCTTACACCACAAATTAAGATAGAAAGCACAAGTTCACATTTCCCATGAATATGTTCTAGAGATTTCACTACTAATGACATCAGTGAAAACCTCCATAGCATTCATTTGTACAACACTAGAAATCCTGCCTGGAAAAACACACATTTTGTGAAAGCTTGGTTAAAACTTTTCAGTTGAATGTTACTCCACATAACTGCTCACACTCTGTGAGGGTTGGTTACGCTATCATACAGCTCCTTCCTGATTAAGTTAGACATTGGCTTCTCCTCACTACCAGAATAACACTACCTTCCATTTCTTAAAAGGAGCTTCAGAGTTCAGGAGAGCACCTAGCAAGCAATATGCTTAAACTGTCACTCCACAGTTCACCAAGATCAACTGCTGCATTTTGTCATTCAGCTTGCTCCAGAAAAGACAGGTAAGAAACCCCATCTATCTGCATGAGCATTTTACTGCTCAAGGCAGAACAGAAAGAGGTACAAAGGGGTGAGCCAGAGGAAGGGAAACAGAAGAGGCAGCACAAAAAGGAACTTTCCTCTTCTTTCACTTACTTTCCCCATTGCCCAGCTCTGGTTTCTGGTGCAGTCCCTTCCCTTTTTCACCAACCTTTTGAGTCTCTGGTGTAAGTCCTGGACATCAACAGCAAGTTATTAGCAACTAGGTATGCGACTCGAGGCAATGAAAAATCTATTCTACACACTGGGGATTTTTTGCTTAAATTCAAAGACTTTAAATATTTAAAGTTGCAACTCCCTTCTCTCTACATTTCTCCCTACTCCATTTTACCCTTTCATATACTCTACTAAGTAATACTTTCAAAAACAACTCCAAACCATTGTGACCACTTGGCCTTCTCACAGGTATGACCAAGCTTCACTCAGCATTTTAGAAGCCCTGGTCTGGAGCTCCTTCCACTGCCAGGCTGCCAAGTGTTTCATTCCATTTCATACACTGTGTTCATTCTTCATCATTGTATTAACAAACATACCTGAAGGACTGAGAAAAGTACATTATCAAGTCCACAGACCTAAGAAGCAAGTAGCTGCAATTTATTTATTTAAAATGAACTGCATCTGTAAGTGATTCGTACAAGTATCAAACTGGAGACAGTGCTCCTCAGATCTTTCCTCACCTGATTTCAAACCAAGCCCACCAGAACACCCTCACCATGGACAGGGCAGAAGTGGGGCCAAAGCTGGATGCAGCAACTGCCATTTTTTAGTCTGTCCCCAACAGCACTGATCTCACCCAGGAATTACTCATCAATTCNTACAAGGCAAAGTCTTGTTCAAAGCATAATATTAATACATGACCAGAAACCTGAAAGTTAAAGGATGCAGAAGTCCACTCTAGTGTCAAACACCAAGTTTAATTTCAATTAGCTGCAAAACTATCAGTGAGCCATAAAGCTTTGACAACACTGCAAAAAAAACCAAAGTACACATCTACCAATCTAAGTCTTCCATAGGCTTCATTACAATCCCCTGCTTTATCAGTCTACCACAGCAGTAGCTACATTTGTCCCTCAAGAAACGTATGAATTAGCGAATTAGCCAGTAAGTGCTTATGTTGTTAACCAAATAGGTGCTTTCAGTAGAAGTTTCCCTGCTAAATGCATCCCTTTCACAAATAGAGCATAAAAGAATAGTTTGTTTTGGCAGAAAATTAGTCAGTATGTTGCCTCCAAAGTATGATTGTGCTAATCTGTAGGAAGGAAAAGTTACAGTCAGAACATTGACACACGTGGTAGGAGACATTTCCAAAAACATTAAGCCTAATGCCTAATAGGTTAAAGCTGACACAGGAGCAAGGCTACGCAGGTCCCTTTCGGGAAGGCATCATGATCCTGAAGACATTAGCCTTTGCCAAATCAAACTAAGAATGTTCTGATTTTGTTTTTTGAAGTAGAAGACACAACGTAACCTGACCACCTAAATGTCCTCTGGATGTGCTCAAGGTGGAGTACAGGCCCATAACTTTCCTTTCTCTCAAAGAAGTCCCAAACAGCAGAGCTCACACTAGAGAAGTGACTTATTCAAAAATGTGCTTACTACTGAACACCTCTCCTGCCAGGAACATCAGCATTTGCNATTTCAAACCAAGCCCACCAGAACACCCTCACCATGGACAGGGCAGAAGTGGGGCCAAAGCTGGATGCAGCAACTGCCATTTTTTAGTCTGTCCCCAACAGCACTGATCTCACCCAGGAATTACTCATCAATTCAACCAAAGTGCATCACCCTGCACATTAACCCTTCCCATAGAATAAACATGGATTGTTACTAGTATGCTGGTTTTAAACAGAGTTTGAACAAACACAAATTAGTAGCTTACTCCTCAGAATAAGCTTGTGTTCAGAGATGATGCTCATCTGTGGTAGTACAAAACGAACAGTTAGTAGAACTCATGCCAGCTTATGTAGTTCAACAGCACTGCCCAGAAAGACTTCCAGTGCCATGAATACACAAAAAAAAGAGAAGATAAAACATTACTCTCCTTTTCAGAGTTTACCAGATACAAGGCAAAGTCTTGTTCAAAGCATAATANAAGTCTTCAATAGGCTTCATTACAATCCCCTGCTTTATCAGTCTACCACAGCAGTAGCTACATTTGTCCCTCAAGAAACGTATGAATTAGCGAATTAGCCAGTAAGTGCTTATGTTGTTAACCAGATAGGTGCTTTCAGTAGAAGTTTCCCTGCTAAATGCATCCCTTTCACAAATAGAGCATAAAAGAATAGTTTGTTTTGGCAGAAAATTAGTCAGTATGTTGCCTCCAAAGTATGATTGTGCTAATCTGTAGGAAGGAAAAGTTACAGTCAGAACATTGACACACGTGGTAGGAGACATTTCCAAAAACATTAAGCCTAATGCCTAATAGGTTAAAGCTGACACAGGAGCAAGGCTACGCAGGTCCCTTTCGGGAAGGCATCATGATCCTGAAGACATTAGCCTTTGCCAAATCAAACTAAGAATGTTCTGATTTTGTTTTTTGAAGTAGAAGACACAACGTAACCTGACCACCTAAATGTCCTCTGGATGTGCTCAAGGTGGAGTACAGGCCCATAACTTTCCTTTCTCTCAAAGAAGTCCCAAACAGCAGAGCTCACACTAGAGAAGTGACTTATTCAAAAATGTGCTTACTACTGAACACCTCTCCTGCCAGGAACATCAGCATTTGCAGTACCTGTTTTAGAAGCAAAAGTTGTGGTGAAATACTGTTTCCCAGAAGCTCAGTGTGGCACTTTGGCCGAGTTAGAAGAACTGAACTCATGTCCTGTCACAAATCAGTCCATGATACAGAAACTCACCAGTGCTTGTGTCCCTTCAGTTGCTGAACAGAGCAGCCAAGGCAAAGCTTTGGTAGGGAACTACAGAAACCCTGCTCAGAACCTGCCTAGCACAGAAGGAGATAAAACTCAGCAGCTATTTATTGAGTTGCTCTGTTCTGCTCCTTTGGCGAGAAGAATGCTTCAGAGAGGCCTCCTTTGCTCTGTGCTTCTCCTTATGCCAGTTGCACCTACCCTTAGATCTTAAGAGAAGCTGTATGAGCGCCACTGAAGGCAGCAGTTGTGAGAAGCAAGATGACAGGAGGAAGAGAAGATTGATTCAGAGCTGAAGTCATCAGAAAAGACCAACTGAATAGCACACATACAAATAGGTATCGTTGGACCTCACTGCAAGAGAAAGCCACTGACAGTAATTTGTGATTTATACTTGGAAGAGCTGATCTCATGCAGACAGCTAAAGACCAAAAATGCCAGACCAAATATATCTCAAGAGATTAATTTCAAAATATTCCCAGAGGTGACATCCATACACACTACCCCCTAACGAGTCATGGCTTTCACACTATTGAGAATTACTTTCTAAACATCTCTAAAAAGACTTGGGAAGGTAGAATTATCAAAAAGATCTTCTGTGGTTCTTGAAACGTCAGTCGTCATGCAGGTGTGCTGCTCCAGACACTAACCCTGACATCTTAAGAGTTTCATTTTTCCAGAGCACTGATTACACTTGTTTTGACCTTAGGTCTCCAAAAATTCTAATACAAAAACAGTGCTTTCCACACAGACCCAGAAACCAGTTTGGGAAATTGAGAAGTATCATACTTTGAAGTGGCACTTAGAAAAAAATAAACATGAGTTTCTTTCCCAGACATTTTATTTCCTGATAAAAGGTGGCAATAGGAAAAGAAAGAGTTCAGAGCTATAAATGGAATTGTGAAATTTAGGAGAAGCCTTTTTTTTTTTTTTAAAAGAAGATCCCTGAGAGTTTCTTACATGTCTTGCAAATCTTCAAAAAATGTTCTGAAGACAAATCAATGTCGAGACAGCCTAGTTTCTTTTATGCACAAAGAGACTTCTTAACAATGAAATATCGACACCTTAACTCATTACTGCAGGTTTTGGGGTTTTTTTCCTTTGAAGTTGTTTTATATTCCACTATGGGCCTACCCCAACAACTGAACCAGACGAGAGCTTTTATTATTACAGAGCAAGGTGTTCAGGCCATTTCTTACTGCAGTCTGAACACAAGCAAGCTGTTAGTGCAGCAAGGGACACATGCATAATAATACTATGAGCATTTCTGTTTAGATTGCATCAGGCTTTAGGGACTGAGAACCAAGTAACTGGATCAGCAATGCCTACACTGTTGAAGGCTAAGTGGAAAGGCTGTAACCACTCTACTACTACTCAATTACCCACTTTTTTTTCCCCTCTACACTGCAGATGTGATTCCTTTTGCTTCCCTTAGCTTCTTACGACAAGTTCTTCCATTTTGTCATGGGACAAAGCTGAGGTATAAGTCCTACTTAGGAATAAGTATCCTGTTCAAGGTAGTCTTTGATTAGAGAAGGAAAGTTTGCACAAATGTGCAACTTATCAACTCTTACTTGCATTGTATTACACCGAATTTTTACCATCAATCCCTTCACTGAGAAGCCTGTTCATTTCAGGAAAGTTTTATGTCAGGATAACACTTCACTAAATGTGGGATAATCAGCACTACTGCCCACTAAGTTTTCATGAGACATCTGTGTCCCTACTGAGGATACTGACTCTGGAATATACCAGTTCTGAAAACTTGAGCTGCCTTGGAAAAAGTCTCAAGCCTCCCCTGAGTCAGTCCAAAACAAAAACCAGTCTCAACATCAGATTCTTCTATTTCCCGAATGATCAGCTTTCCTTGTCCTTTCGAATAAAGGCAAGCTTGAAGCCAGAAAGAATTCAACTGGAACCCACTTTTAACTCAGTGAGTTGTAATAACCCAGATCTCATCATACTCCCTAGCTGTTAAGTTCATCCTAGCTTTAAATTTTCAGTAGCCACAAATGATTTTTCACTTCTTGCATTAGGCTAAAGAACTCCCAACATCTAAAACTGAGACTACAAAAGCCAGTTACTACTCTGTTTAGTTAACATGTTACACACTACAGCGATTCCTTCTTACCAGATTCTTGAAACCTGTGTTGCTTTAAGGCTTGTAAAATGTTCAAACTGAAGAACACTGATTTGGATAGCTTGTATTGTTGTTACAGAACTGTAAGTGCTTCAGAATTTATTTTTTTAAACCTGTCTCAGCATGGAGGCCAGAAGTGATTATTCCAATTACATACTCCAATCCTCTGCACAGACAGGCAATAAAAGTTCACTGTGTGAATTCTACAAAAGTATCATAGAAGAAAAAGTATCATAGAAGAAAAAGAATAGACTGGAATCACTGACAAGTCAAATTCTAAGCTGTAATTTTAGATACCTCGGCAGTTAAGGTTACACTAGCTGTCCATACCACTCCTTAGATGTTTATACTTTTAAGTAAGTTAGCTGCAAGTCAGGTGTTTCTCCACTGCTTTAGAAACAGAAAAAAAAATGCACTCTCAATTGACTTTCTACTACAGGAACAACTTCTTCGAATGTAAAAATAGAAGATAAAAAAAATCAAGCAATTCAACAGATTACATAACTACAACTGACATGCCTCTTTAGAAGTACAAAATTGCACAGAGCTGTAATTACCAGTTCACCTGTGCACATTATCAATTAAGGTACATATGAACCCTACAGGAAAATAAATTTTCCTGAAGTCGTGCTGAAGACGTATGTTAGTACATGTCAAAATGACAAATTTCACACTATTTTCCTCAAAAGTTAAACTATACTAATGATAACAACTGTTTTCTATTTACTGCATACGACTAATGCAATCTTTCACATATAAGCATTTAAGGGAAAACAAGAGTGTGCATGCAGATGTTCCACAGATTTCTGTTCACTTGTTTTAAATGACTGCTTCCATCCTCAAACTAGTTTACTTCCTACTGATTAGTTTAGCATATACATTGATCAGAAGACCAAAGATTATGACCACCTCTAATATGGTTTGGTCAACTACTACAGGCAGAAACAACAAGATTTAGTAGTTCCAGTTTCAGGACTCTTCTGAACAGTTAAGTTTTGGTTCTTTAAACCAGCTAAAAACCTTACTAAAAACTTGGATGCAATCAGGCTTAAAATATTGTTAGAAAAACCTACTGAAGAGTTAAATTGTTTTTTTGTAAAAATAATGTGGTCTTGAAAACACTAAGCCTCTTTTCTACAAGCAACTAGATTTTTCAGCCTCTGTATCCCATTTTGAAGGGTTTAAATAATCATCACCTTTTTTTAAGCCTAACAAGACCCAGACTCCAAATTAGACTTATTTCTGTAGAAGGGATATGGAAGCAACAATCATCAGTTACAGGTTTGTGCACTCCGCTACAGAGTGGGTTTTAACATTACAAACGTTAAAGTTAGACTAACCCATTCTCAAGAAAAGATGCATTTATTGCATAGTATTTTGGAAGCCTGTAGCATTTTTCTCCCCACTGATAATAAAAGCCTAGACTAACTAATACAGTTTAAATCCTCATCTCCGTATTTTTTCTGTTCCTGAAACAAATGAGATTAGTGATACTAGCAGTTAGAGATTAGTTCCAGATTTTCTGTGCAAACAGAAAGTAGCAATGGCACCTTTCACATGCATATGACTATACATATATGGGATTTTGCCTACATATACTGTCTTCAACTCACAGTCCCAGTGCTGAACTCTTGGAAGGCATACATTTTACTCCCATCACCAAAGCTCCCTATATATTAGCTACTTACAGAGCAAATGGGCAGGGTGAACCCCACTGTGTAGAGGACAGTGGATGTGATGGTACTGTCATGGAACGGATACTTGATGCTGTCATCATTACAGAAAAAGCCTCTCTGATACGGTTTTATTTTGGCCAAGTTTAGAACACCAAGGGGTAAGCCAGCTGTTGGGGGAAGCAAAACAAAAAAAAACAAAAACAAGAAATACATGTGGTTAAATAAAAAAAAAAAAAAACCAAAACAAAACCCGTTTTTAAAGATGCACGGAGGAAGCTACCAAACATGCAAAACTCAAATTTCCTAAATATCATGCAATGATAGCTTCTTACCAAATCTTGTTTATAAATTTTTATCTCCTAGAAGTCTACTTCAGAAAGGACTCTGAGGTTGTCCATCAGATGCGGAAGTGAAGAAAGTACGAAGTTCAAAGTCCTTTCATCAGTTAAGGCCAGTTATCACACACTGAACCAAGATTATGCCTAAGAAAAGCACTTGCCACTCACATGACTGAAAGTTATTGAGGGCACGCTGCCTTTTGTGCGCCCTCTTTCACCACCACCCCACAACAATGGCTTTTATCTAAATTTCCAGCCTTATTCTATACACTACAATCTGGTCAGTGTTTACAGAGAACAAGTCAAAATATATACAGATTTTGTCATAGTTAGGGAGTTAATAGAAATCATGCAAGTAGTTTTCATGCAGGTAAGGGGAACAAGAGAAATGCAGAGACACCAGCAGGAAATCACAGAATGGTTTGTGTTGGAAGGGATCACCTTAAAGATCACCTACTTCCCACCCCCCTGGCACAGGCAGGGACACCTCCCACTAGACCGGGTTGCTCAAAGCCTCATCCAGCCTGGCCTTGAACACCTCCAGGGATGGGGCATCCACAGCTTCTCTGGGCAACCTGTGCTCAACACCCTAATAGGAAAATATTTCTTCCTAATATCTAATCTAAATCTGCCCTCTTTCAGTTTAAAACTGTTACCCCCTCATCCTCTCACCACACTCCCTGATCAAGAGTGCCTCCCCATCTCTCCTGTAGGCCCCCTTGAAATGCTGGAAGGCTGCTATTAGGTCTCCCCAGAGCCTTCTCTTCTCCAGGCTGAACAACCCCAACTCTCTCAGCCTGTCCTCCTATGGGAGGTGCTTCAGCCTCTGGATCATCTCTGTGGCCCTCCTCTGGACTCACTCTAACCCATCCACATCTTTTTTATGTTGGGGGCTCCAGAGTTGGAGAGAAGGTGGGCTCTCACAAGAGCAGAGTAGAGGGGGAGAATCACCTCCCTCGACCTGCTAGTCACACTTCTTGCAATGCAGCCCAGGATCTGTTTGGCTTTCTGGGCTGTCATCGCACATTGGCAGGTGCAATTACCAGCACCCCAAGTCCTTCTCATCAGGGCTGCTCTCAATCCATTCTCCTGCCAGCCTGTATTTGTGGCTTGGGATTGCCTCAACCCATGTGCAGGACCTTGCACTTGACCTTGTTGAACAGACACTCTGAATAGACAGCATCCCAAGGTATTGAGACTTATACTTAAACAGTTGCATTTTCACAGCTTTTGTACACTTCTGCATGCAAGTAATTAAGCTATTAACATGGAAACTGAGACTCCGATGCAAATGATAGCTCTCTGAACTTACACTTTGTGACATATTACCTATTCCCTCTCTTGCAAGTTCACTTCCACTATACTGACAGCCATGCCAAAGAAGCCATCAAGCCCTCCAACAATTACATCCAGGTCTAACTTATTTTTGACAAGAATAATCAGCTACAGAATAGACACTTGCAGAGGCAATAACCTCAGGAAACCAGAGTCTGTAATTTTACTATACTTTCTCATCCCCCCCACTTTCCTTTTGTCCCCAGAGCATGTAATTGATCAACACTGGATACATTACACAATGCTGTAAGAATTGTAAAATCCCCGAAAAAAAACAAACAAAAAATGGTTTAAAAGAAGGTAAAAAAGGGCAAACTAAACTTTGCATTTTCCCCAACATCCATGTAAAATGCAATTCTGCATATAGACACTCTGAATGCAAATGAAATGGTAAGTGCAATCATTGTTATTGAAACAGAAAGACTATTAATAAATAAACTGCTGTACTGAGAACAAAAAACATTTCGAAGAAGTTCATGTGATGGGAGATTGCTTTGACTTCTGCTGACACTTGTTAAGATGACTATAAGTCACCTAGGGTTTTTAAATAAACTTCCTCCTATACACTTCATTAGAAGAAAAGACATCAAGAGTGAATCAGTAGGAAAAGAGTGATAAATCCTGGCACCTTCATTGGGCTGCCAAGTTGCAGTGCAAAAGCCTGTGAAATGCATACTGAAATTGTGTAGGTGCTTGGTAATGCCCCAGCTTCTAACTCCTCTTCTGAGAAAACTGCTATGGTCACAGAAGTCAAGTTTAGCAGGAATGTAAGCCTCCTCTGGAGTAGACAGGAACACAAAATTCTAAGGACTGTCTACACTGCAGCCTTAACAACTGAAGATGCTGATGCAGCAAAGCACTCCTAGAGCTGCTTACCATCTTGTGTAGCAAAACTGAACAAAAATGCAAATGGCCGTACGCTTGTCCAACTTCAAGCACTGCATTTTTCATGAAGTAGGATGATATACCTTCAAATCAACTGCATCTCAAAGGTCTCTCTCCTTCTTCATCTTTAATGATTGAGAAAAAAGTTAGAGCTTGACAGCCCTCAGATGGCAGAAGCTGAAACAGAATCACAGCCCTTCCAACATGAAGATAGCCACACTGAAGAACTCGGAAATTTCACAAAGGACATCATTGTATGTCTGCAAGTCTAGAGCCATTTTTCAGCTCCACTCCAGGCCATGGCAAGATTCCACTAACCTAAATCAGAGCCCATGTTTCCTATCTTTATCTCTGCTACTGTATACCCAGCCTGAGGATGATGGAGTGGCAAAGCAATTACCTATTTATTCACTCCTATCTTCTCAAACAGGTTAGCAGATTTTCACATGCAGAAATATCACATCCTCATGGTCAATTTAAACAGCAGCTTGAGTTTTGCAGAAGTTGACTACTTAACAGACAAATATCTCTTTCTTCCAAGAAAAGCTGGTACAACTTAACATTAAGAATTTTTCTGTTTTATTCAATTAAATGTTCAGCTTTCCAGCTCAACCTTTTTTAGTCAATATTGCTCAGTTTTTACAATAAGGTTGAGGGGGTTTGCTTTGGTTTTGTTTCTGGGTTTAACTTAATTAGACGGGATATTTCACTTTTAACAGCTGCTGAAATATGTGCTCCAAGTGCTCCACTTCAAAAACTAGAAGACACTCCAGCAATTCACTTGCAAACAGAGTTCTTAGCTCAAATACTCCAAATTTCTCCCCACCAAAGTATGTAGGCCTACAGTCATAGGTCGTAAAGTTTTTTTCAAGGAACTGGAAGAGAGCTATTACATGACTGTAGATGAAAAAGAGAAAGTAACCCAAAGTTTGGGGAGCAGTCTTTTAAGCCTACCAGCAAAACAATCAGTTTGAATATGAAGGGGTTCTTCTGTTGTGTAACTGCAGCACAGCAGAATTACTTACTCAGTAACCTACTTAAGACAGAAGCTTGAGGGGGTTTTTTCTTATTGTTAGGAATCTCCCTAATTAAAAAGTGTCATGTGCTCAGTTTACCTTAAGCAATGAGGAAAGGAACTCAAGATTTAATTCAAGCTTTTTCTTCCCATTAAACAGTCATCTTAATGTGATATTTGTTTATAAAAATTAGTTTGTGAGAATTTTTACCAAACCAGCAGTTATCTAAATTTTTCTGGTGCCTATAAATTTAAATATTTCTTCATAGTTTTTTTTCCATTCTACATCTGTTTAACTGAAAGAAAAGGATGCACCTTCTTTAAAATCAGATTGATTTGACTATTTTATGCAGTATTTAGAAAGTACTTCGGAAGTATGTGATCTAGAGCTGGAATTAAGAAACATGTTTTCACTTTCAATCATAAGATTCTGGGAAGGGGAGATGAGGAAAAGCATGGAAAAAAAAAAGGGGTTTCACCAAAGTGACTAGAAAATTAATTTGTATAGTCCACAGTAGAAGAAAACAAGAAATGGAAGTTGGTTACACATCTTGCACTAACTGCCCATTTCCATTTTTCATGCTACTGTTAGAATTCCTACTGCAATCTGAATGACACACTGCCTTCCAGCAGTGGAGCAGAAGATTTTGTGAAATGGTGTTTAGTTTAACACTGACCTGTCGCAAACAAGTAATAGCATTTTTATTGTTGCTCATTTTACAGAGAGAGAAGACAAACAAACTGTCCTGAAGTTTTCACTTTAAGAGGAAAAGAAACAATGTACAAAACACGTAAGTATTGCCATCACAGGTGCCAAACATCTCTATGACCTTTAAGCAGGCTGCCTGTACACTGAACTTCTGAGGAATCATAGAATCATGAAGGT
>VZTO01022427.1:0-11207 GCA_013400615.1 Syrrhaptes paradoxus
CAATGAGTTTGCATATAACGATGGTGTGCTCTGTACAAACTTCCGTCACATTGGTCATGTCCACTTTACGCCATTCGGATCTTTGGATAACTGCCTGTTGTTCACGTCATCATAAATCACCTCCAGCATGACTAATTCCCTTAGGTGCTGGAGTCCTCTCTATGGCAGTCCACTTGCCTGGGTGATGTATAACATCTTCCTTGAAGGGATACCTTTCCTTCATGCCTGATAGGAGCTGCCTCCAGAGGCTGAGGGCTTGTGCTCCTTTTCCTAGAAAGGGATCTCAGCTGCTTGGCTTCCTTACTCTCTAATTCCAGGCCACTGTCCCCATTTCCCCAGCATAGGAGCAGCCAGGTGACAATGTGCTTGCCTGGATGACAGCTGAAATCCTTTCTTATATCTTGCAGCCCACTCAAGGATAAAGATCGGGTGGTTAATGTCCCATTTATGAGTTCTTCCTCTCCTTCCACGGAAGAGGAGGAACCCTCCCCACTGAATTCTTCCTCAGGGGAAGTGGGAAATTCTTCCTCTTCCTCCTCTTGTTCTCTTGATGGCCCTGCTCTAGAGCAGTCTGCCTCTTCACTGATGGAGCAGTATGGTTCTTCCTCCTGCTCCCTCTTAGGAGAAGCTGCTTCACTTACTAAATGAACTGACTTCTGCTTCCAAAATTTTTTTCTTGTAAATAGGCGTGACCAATACTGGCATGGGTTGGTTCTCTGGTTCAGCTGCAGTGCCCGTCTGCAGGGGCTGAAGTAGCTGCAGTGCCTGTCATTGTNTAAACATCCTACTAGTTTTTCAGGATTCTGCACTTGTTCAGGGGTGAGGTTCCAAAACACTGAAGGCACCCAACCATCCTAGGCATTTGCCCATCCTATCCCACACACCCTGCCACTCCTAAGTATCCAGCCTTGGGGTAGATCTCTGGGTGGTGTTCTTAAATATTTCTTTAACCTTAGACCTGAAACATGTTCAGGAGACACAGCAGTAGAAACATGATGGTTTGAACATCCCAAGGATATTCAAAATTCTCAAGAGCTATTGCAACTAGCCTCAAAGAGAAGGGGAAGGACTGGGGGAAGTGCTCCCCCTTTCCTCCCCCACAGATTGTTTCTCTGAAGAGAAAAGGTAAAGACTGTAATTCTGCATAGTTTCTGAGAAATGGTTCTGAAATACAGAGATAACAGCAATGCTGAGTACAAATACCAGATTAGTCTCACAACTGCAGATTTTATACTGTTGTAAACCAGTACTACATAGTACAGCAAAATTATAACCCTAATCCAGCCCCCAGAGGTGATACACAGCACAACAGGGAACATATACACCAAGTAAGGTGTTGCATAACACAACTCTGAGAAAAACCATAAGTCTGAGAGCAAATAAATCAGCGCTGTGACCAGTGACTATCAAACTAACATACTGAACGCTTACAACAAATTTGTTTTAAGATGCTCTGGTCAGATCTGTTTTTATCTCAACCCTTCAAGCCCCATGTTGGGCACCAAACAGGACTGTCATGGTCTAAGTCCAGCCAGCAATTAAGCACCACACAGCCACTTGCTCACACCTCCTCCCACATGACCCCTGGTGGGACAAGGAAGAGAATCGGAAGAGTAAAAGTGAGAAAACTCATGGGCTGAGATAAAGGCAGTTTAATAGGACAGCAAAGGAAGAAACTAGTAGCAGTAGTAGTAAGAATAACAATCATCATCATCATCATCATCTATACAAAATGAGTGATGCACAGTGCGATTGCTCACCACCCGCTGACTGATGCCCTGTCAGTCCCAGGCAGTAATTGCAGCCTCCCAGCTAACTCCCCCCTGTTTATATAATGGGTATGACATAAGATACGGAATATCCCTTTGGCTAGTTTGAGTCTGCTGTCCTGCCTACGCTCCCTCCCAGGTTCTTGTGCATCTTGCTGGCAGAGAATGAGAAGCCAAAAAGTCCTGGAGTTAGTATAAGCACTACCTAGCTGCAACTAAAACAACACTGTGCTGTCAACATTTTCATGTTAAATCCAAAACATAGCACTACCAGCTACTACAAAGAAAATTAACTTTATCTCAGCCGAAACCAGGACACCAACTTTGCCTACAAAGCTTTATTTAGGCAGCCGTAATACTGCCCTTTAGCCTTCTCTTCAGCAGATTAAAGTTGTCAAGCTCCCTCAGTGTCTCATTGTAGGTCACATGCTTAGGCTCCTATAATTTTGGTAGTCTTTGCTGGATCCCTTCCTAGTTTACTTGGAACACTTTGTTTATGAAGGAAATTATTTAACATTCATGCACGGCCCAACTACATCATTCTATGGTAAGCTATGAACATATATTCTAAGGTAGAATAAGAATTTAACTATCAAGACAAACTCTAAACATTACAATCACAACATACCATATTTTACAATTATAAGGCTTCTTTTACACTTAATTAAAAAATTAGAAAGCAATATGACAAAACCCCCACAATTTTTCCTTGTTTTGCATTTTCTGTTAACATAACACTGAGAGTCCCTTCCACTTTATTTCAGTTCTTTTCTGCATGACAGCCTAGAAATCTTGTATTTGAGCAACTGTTAGGACTTAAGTAACATTTCTGTTCACACCTCAGGAACAGATGAGCAAATCTTCACAAAACATTGTATCAGCTCTATTTACAGACTCTCAAAAATACTATTAATACATGATTTTTTGCCAGTCTGAACTAGATTTTCTGAACAGAATTGTCTATTACTTCATTGCCGCTGGGAGAAGCAAAATATAACACCTATAGAAACACTGATGAGAAACATCAGTTTACTCATTTTTAGAAAATGTTCTCATCACATAACCATTTTCAGTCAGAGGAAATATGAACTCCAAGTAAGCTGTTAATGTCCTTCCAGAGCTGTCTACATGCTAAATACAGTATCTTCATACTCCTCCAAAAGAGAACACATTTAAAACAGTAATTCTAGTCCTGAAGTTAGAAGCACATAAAAACTTCTAATATTTCAGAAGTGTGTGTGCAGTTTTTGAAAGTGCATCCCTTCCTTTTTCCCAAGAATTCTGAATGTAAAGCACATTTTTTCACGTCACTATAAAAGTATATATCAGACTGTCATGTAATAGAGTACTGATCATCATACTCATGTCCCATGCATATAATCCCCTACAACCAACATGCACACTGTTACAGATTTATCTCTTATGAGCCAATTTGGAAAAAAAAACAGAAAATTCCAGACCTGGCTAACCTTGAACAATTCCAAGAGCTCCTAATAGGTGTCCAGCTAGTGAGAGCCTTCTCTTAACGTAGTACTAGGATATAGGGTCTTCATAATAAAATTAAACCAGACAAGTAGTTTGATCTCCCAGACTACAATGCTTTCTTCTACAAGCATTACCCAGAATTTAGAAGTTCTAATATTACAAAATTCACAATCCTACTTTTTTATGACCAAAAGATATGCTAATAGACTAATAAACTTGCCACAGACAAAATCAAATTCATAACTGCATCTCTTGAGCAATCACAAAAAATATAACTTAATATTTTGTGTTCTAGTTTCCTTAATCATTTCAGCAGTCTTTCATTCATATTTTTAATATAATACAGTAAATATAAAATAAAACAAAGGGCACTTCCCTTTTAAAATTGCCAAGAATAGCAGTCTTAAAAATCAAACATCGGAATACCTTTATATTGATGCATCCTTACATTTTCTTAAAAAAACACTGAATGAATAAGCTTGAATTTCTAATATATTTCAAAATTACATTTCCTTTATGCATTAGGATATTATCCAAAATCTAGACTAAAACAAAGCTCTAATACAGTCCTACAGTGAACCTGTACAAAAAAAAAAGGCTTCTCATAAAATTCCATTGTTAGATGGTTATTTGATTAACTCATGCATATTTTCAGCTCAGTCCCACAATCTTTTGCAACCAAAGAATATCCAGTAAAAGCTACCATATGTGACAAAACTTTAAGCGTAGATGAGACTACAAGATAAGCACTAAACGCTGGTTAACAGCTAAATATCATTTATCATTCCCAGACCAGCCTTAAAGCATTTCCAGCCATACCCACAAGGGAGCACACTGCAGCCAAGCAACAGATCTCTTATGAGAGCCGAGTAAAAGAAGAAACAAATAAATTGGTAACCAGCCCAGACAAATTTGGTCATACCCCTGCAAGCCAATCAGCATTCGTCTGATAAATACTGCCTTCCAGTCTTTCAAAGCAGTAAGGAGGTTGCCTTTCAAGAGAGCAACTCCAGAGCAGGTTACACAAATCCAGTCTGGTACAAATAAAACATTTAAAACTGTGTTCTAGGCAAATGTATGTTGGTAGTCTTCCTCTACACTTATCAATTAATGCAAAGTTTAGCTAAGTTTTCTATTCACTTCCCTCTTCCGATGCTTGGGTATTTTCAGTTTTCACTCACTGTGTAACCAAGTCACAAGAAGGAAACAAGTGGCCCAGGAGCAAGCCAATGGAGGGGCATCCTTTTATTTCAAGGAAAGGTATTTATACAGAGCAGCACAAAATGACCCCTGCATGTAAAACTAAGTGTGTAGGCATTAAATACTGTAAAGAAGGTGGTAAGTTTTGAGTTGCTTTTTTTTTTCCTAAAACAAGAATCCATTTTGAAACACCAACACACATAAACATTGTGGATATTTGTTTAGATATTGTTTATGAAAATTTCCTTTTTAATTTTATGCTTAAAAGTCATACATACTTCAGCATGAGACACACAAACACACCATTAGCCACCTCCCTCCAATAATATTTGAAGATTTCTGTCTCATGACTGAATGTGTGCTACACATGGCAAAACCAAAATATGCCAGTGCATCTAGGAATATGCAAAGGACTCATCTCTCAGCCAATTAAAAAGTTTTCCCTCTATTTCCTTATTTTTTAATTATTATTACTACTCTGTAGAAAGACCACAACTCTAAAGCAACAAAGGAAAGTATTAGGTTAGCTGCTATGGATTGGCCTATAATCATGTTCTCATATGAGCAGCCCAAGAGCTGCTCTAACGTTAGCCAATCAGCAAGCAGCTCCCTGAATCCTGCCTGGTAACAGGCAGCAGACAAAGAGAAGGTCATGGAAAAACGGTGGGGGGAGAGGGGGGAAGCTAGAATCTAAACAATAGCGCACATAATATCATCAGTCTAGAACAGCATTGGCACAGGGTTCCGGGAGTGCACTCAGTGTTAGCCAAAAGCACCATAACTACAAAATATTTGCCAAAGCACAAGAACTACATGGAGGAAGTAAAGCCTTTGATCATGAAAATCAGTGCTTATATCTGCAAGTCTAGTTAAAATGTACCAAAACCAAATCAAGGAAAGTGAGGCAGTAAATGGTCAGGAGTATTTTTGTTCTAGATGGAGAGTCCTAGAGAATGAAAGTGGTGAATAGAACCTACCTTTTAAGTAGTAGTTCATAAAAAAGCAGTTTTCAGTTGAAATTCTGTATAGCAATCTTGATATAAATTGTCAGAAATTTCAAAAATATTTTCAAAGAAGAATAACCATTTGTGATCTATTCTTACAGAACACGTGCTGAAATAATGTGCCAATAATGTTTTTCTGCCACTAATACAAGTCTACTTATCTGACTTAATGCAAATACAAACCACCAGCCTATTGAGATCCACATACAACTATGCCTTTATTTTAAAATGTAATAAACAAAACAGAGGCCATATGACAAGTGTAAACAGTATTTCCTCCCTTTTGAGCTAAAATGGCGTTATTGTTGGCTGAACAAAGTGAAAGACGAATATGCCATTTTCTGAGAAAACATTATGTCACCATGCTGTCCTATTTCATCTAGTGCACATACAGCAAAACAAGGCCCACTATAACAATAATAATAATAAAAAAAATCTTTAGCTTATCTCCCCCCCGTGTTTAATATCCAGTATTGAGGTTTGCAGTTTAAGAAACAAGTGGCATTTCTCCCTGCAAGAGAAGGCATTGCAGCCTTGTAATTTCTCAAGCACACCCCAGGGGGAGCCCGCTGCGGCCCCGCGCACCCTCTGCGTCCCCTCCCCACGGGACGTGTCCGCAGCCCTCGCCTCCGCACTGCGGGGAACGGACTCGAGCCCCTTCTCCGATTGGCTAGAAGGAGCAGCTGCACGGCAGCCAATTAGACAGCAGCTCCTTAAATTCTACCCAGCAACAAACCCCCACCAGGCCACCGGCAAGAGCTCAGTCAGGGCATGAACACCAACAAGGCACAGACTAGCGGGGTTTACGTTAAACAAACAAAATTTTCCAGAGCTGGTAAATAACACAAAAGAAAGTTAAGGGTTTTCTGTTTTGAGACCCAGAGCTGCACAAAAGCGCTAACCCGCAGCTGCAGTGTGCAGGAGGTGCATGGCCGCAATGCAGATTTGGTTTAATGTGCAGGAGCATTTTTAGGCTCTCATGCATTTCTGTGATGTTAAATGTTAAATCAAAAAAACCACCCAGCCTGGGTTCAAGTATGGCAACTGTTAACCCTTCCTTTCTCCAAATACTGCGCAGTGCCTGTGCTTTTCTAGTGTCGCAAGGGAAGCATCATAATCAAGCGTTTTTTTTCCACGACTGCAATATGACTTCTGCCTTGAAAGTAGAGGCCATTCTCCCCTACCATTGTGCTCTGCCTTTTGAAGACACAGTTCAGTGAAGCATTAAGCCCACACGTGTACTTATGCCTAAGAGAAACACTCAAACGTACAGTTACAGGCTTGGTAAAACAGGGTAAATTCACACTACAGTTTCAAACAGGTTGCATGATCTTGAGTCTCTACTTGATCAAAAACTTCTACAAACTCAAACTATTCTCTTGTCACTTCGGTGTCACAGCTAATTAAGCAGTTGTCCTGTGTCTTCTCTGCCTCCAGAGCATAATACCACCTTTGACTTTGGGTTGCGAACCCATTTCTCATACTAATAATATTAGTAAATTTTTCTTTCAATGGTTGGATTCCACATGGGATAAAAGGACCCTCAGGTCCTTTTACACAACTAAGATCTTTAATTTGCTGGTGGTTTTCGACAATTGTCCTCACATGGTTCATCAGTTTATGCCTTGATAACTACTACACATAAAATGCATACTTTTGAAGACAGAAGAACCGAAAACAAGAGAGAATCTTTCCTAGACAACTTTTAATTAAAATACATACTCCAGTTAGCCTTATACAAGCAACTCAAGTGCCTTAGGAACACCCACTCTTTAGCATGTGAAGCTTAAGCTCATTCTCCAATAGAAGTTTTGCCTTTTTCTGTAAACTAAATTTTAACAGCCATTTAGTTTTTAAACCAGTAGAACTGCTGGAGTGGAACTCAGCCAGAGCCACAGTAGTAGATCCTGTGTTACCTTGCTTCCCACAAGTGTTAGAGATTTCAACTTTTATCAACAACTTAAAACATCAGCTTTCAAATCAGATGTGAGAGATCTCCAAACACTGAATAAGCACTGCTGTTTGAAATATCTCTAATAAAAATTCAGGTTTCTTACAGATATTTTTTATGCACAAGCTAAAGCACTAGGTATGATTCTTTCTGTAAAAGATGGATTCACTAACACGTTATATAAAGTTGAATTTGTGCATTTTAAGATACATTTGTGGAATGTTTTCCTTATAGACAGTGTAAGTGTTATACTGCAGTTTCATCCTTGTAACAGAATTAACAGTTACCATTATTCTTAAATATGAGGAGGAGCCATTCCATAGAAGTGGACATCAACTGCTGGAACACATCTACAACTAAAAACTTATCCAACTTTTGATATTCCAGATTTTACACCTGAACAACCATGTACAAGCAGACAAAAACATATGAGAAACTCTCTGAAAAAAATAATCTAAAAAAAAAAAAAAGGCAAGCTGTTCTGCTCATGTTTTGGCTTTCATTTAAAATATTTTCTGCTTTTATAGGGTGAAACTTCAAGTGAAAATTCAACAAGCTATGGCTGTAAGAAGGTACTGATGCCGAACTGCATCTTTTTAAGGCAATCTCTTTACAAGTCTTCTGTTAGATAAGATGCGGTATAATACTAGTCTATTGAAAAAAAAACCTGATATATTTACTCTTAACATTCTGTAAAGTATTTTCTAGTTTACGTATTACATATGCAACTAACTGTAGTGATGTAACCCTGGCTTTCATACACTTGCAACTTGATGACATCAGACTTGAGAAATGAGCTGTCTGATGCTAGCAGTGGTCCCCTGAGGTTGCTTCTCAAATGACAGAAGAAACAGAAGCTTCTGTAAAGAAAACTTGAAACAAAAAAGGTGATGCTGCATTAAAATGTTATTGTTTGTCATGCATACAGCACCTTTCAGAAGGTTTTTGTAAAGACAATATTTTCTTAGTAACAAAAAAGCAACAATTTAGAATGTAACTAAAATAGCAGTTGATTAGATGGCTGTGGGAAAGTATTATCACTATTTGCTCCAGGGAAGATATGCTTACTCAGGAGGGGCACTGCACCTGCTGCCTTGTTTGCTTATTCCTTGCTCAGGCCAGTCCTTCCACACACAGAAGTCCCTGCTGAACTCACCTAGGATTGGAGGAGGCAGCTCTTCAGTATGTGAAGGCACCAGCTGTTTCACAATTTCATCTAATTGAAGCCCGGTAGGCACTTTTCATAATCTTTAGATTTTGGGGGCAGTAAGGCTACTTGCCCATTTTCCACATGAAATTACCTATTTTCTTCCCGTGAGTGTCGAAGGAAGGCTAGGAGGGAGCTCTGCAGCCATCTTGCCCCCTCACCAGCTCCCGGGCCGCAGAGTCACACATCCCTTGCCTGATGGCGGGGGACTGCATGAAATTTGCATACCCGCTCGGGATTGGCTGCAGGAGAGTTGCTTTGCATAAACCAATCCGGTCGGAGCTAATCCTGGAGGTCTGTGCAAATCTGCCCGGCAACAGTCTAAAAATAGAACGGGCATCCTCACCAAGCCGGGGCGTGATGAAGCACCTCCCCGATAGTGACGTACGAGAATACGTCGCGCAGCTCCTCCTCCTCCCCAAACGTGCACCTGCCACACTGCCGCTGCTGAGGAGGCACAAAGGAACAGCCTCTCTGCAAACACGAGGAACGAAGGGACACCCCATCTTCAAGTTTTATGCCAAAAGCAGAGGCAGTAACTGCGGGTATGGCACACTTACTCAGGTTCTAGTGTGGGTTTTGTTTTTTTTTCAATAGGAAAAACACTTCTGAAGCACCACAGTCATTATCTCTTGAAATCAAAACATGAACATGCAATCTGCATATTTTCTTCTTTCCTTCATTTCTAAGCAAGAATGAACAGAAACCATCTTCCTTACTCTGTTTAATATCCCACGTTAGTTTGGTGACATAAAAATTGAGCCATCCATCTCACTGCAACAGATATCATCAAATCTTCATTAAATGTAGACTTAGACTTTAAGTTACAGATGACTTTTTGGCTCCGAGGTTATCCCTTGGTAACTCACACCCCACCAGAGACACACCAGTACAATCTGTGTACTCAAAAACTGTGGGATTTGGAAAGGCAAGCGGGCTGAACCAAGAAAAGAAATGCCATAAACAGGTAAGGCATCTTGAGAATAAAAATGAAATACAAAACAGGGTAAGTAAAGCACACAATTTAAAAATGATTATGTAAATACATGTTTTATTATGAATAACTGCAGCAATGACCTATGTGTACAGCGTTGTACCATTTTCAACCTACAAAAAGATCTATACAAGTTTGATTTTCAGTACTACTGAACTGAGCACAAACTCTTCTGACTGCATCAGAAGCAAGTAAAGAGGCTTCTGTGCTTTGCTATTCACCATATCTGCCCCCAGGTTTCTGTTTCATGGAACTGGTTAAAGGCAGGTGAAAGCCAACACAGTGAGATGGGCAAGTCCCAATGCACATGGGACACGTACAGCTACCTAAACCAGGTCTTTGGCAGCCTGAAAACCACAACCTGATACGTAAGGTATATATAAGGACCTCTGGTATGTAAAATTTATTTTCTACAAGGCTGTTGCAATTAAATAAAGAGAGAAGGAAAAAAGGTGGCCAGCGCAGATGGTCAGAGTGACCACTGATAATGACTGATAGCTTTTGAATGACTCAACAAAACAATTACAAAAATTAACCAGAAATCCCAAAAGGAAGATAAATGTGAAGGAAAACAAAAATCTGAATATAAGAAATCTTCAAAATAATAGTGGAAGAAAAAAACCAAAAAACCACAAGCCACAAAGAGTT
Organism: Syrrhaptes paradoxus; assembly: GCA_013400615.1. NCBI lineage: Eukaryota > Metazoa > Chordata > Aves > Pterocliformes > Pteroclidae > Syrrhaptes > Syrrhaptes paradoxus. The sequence continues at coordinate 10,259 of VZTO01022427.1, forward strand.
TCTTGTAAAAGCTACAATTTACTAAAACTTTATTATGCCTACCTATAGGCAACTTTCTTTAAGGAAACATCCACAGATGTTAGTTAGCTACTGCTAATACATTTTACCAGCACCTGTGCCCCCCTGCCCACAAAACACTTATTCGTTAATCAGAAGCTAAATGTTTTCTAAAAGAAACTAATATTGAGGAAGGATGGGAACTGAAAAACAAACTTACCAACCTAATAGTCTATTCATTACTAGACACAAGAGAAAAATAAAAAAAATATGTTTTCAGTGCTGGTAACCCACTGTATTGATGGATATGCTAAGAACCCTAGATCATGCGGGTAATTAACATATTTACAATGATAAGCAGTCGCTCTCCAATAAATTTCTATAGTAGTCAATTTCTTATTATACCAAGCATACCCCAGAATAAGATTTGTTTACCCTAGTAAAAATGTACAGTGGCAGATTAAATTGTCTTGGGTCAACGGGCAGACAATTATATTTCTGTATTTGCTGCTAGGTAAAGATTTGTCAGGTCTCAAACTTGTAAAGACTTCTAAGAAAAATTACCCAAACTGCACTTTAAATGTTTCATAATCAAACATGTAAGCAACCATAGCATAAATAAGTCTTCAACTCAAGCATGCTTAGAACAAGCTCTGCAGACACATATTGCCAGGCTTACATTAATTAATTCCATGTGCCTCAGCATAGATTCCAGGAGGATTTGCTCCATGATCTTGCCAGGCACAGAGGTGAGACTGCCCGGCCTGTAGTTTCCCGGGTCTTACCTCGTTTCCTTTTTTAAAAATGGGGGTTATGTTTCCCCTTTTCCAGTCTGCAGGAACTTCACCAGAGTGCCATGACTTCTCTAATACAATGGATAGTGGTTTGGTAACTTCATTTGCCAGTTCCTTCAGGACCTGTGGATGCATCTCATCAGGTCCCATGGACTTGT
>VZTO01022457.1:0-16364 GCA_013400615.1 Syrrhaptes paradoxus
CTATTCCTTTCACAATTTCCACAGTTAAGAATTTTCCCAAGTAATCCTACTAAGGGAAAAGCAAAGGTCAAGAAACTGTGCAAGACCAGGTAATACTGACAGGACAACTTAAAAGCCAACTGATTTTACATTGGGGGGGGAGGAAATCAAAAGCCTGTCTTTAGTGCCTGACACAGAAAAAAATCTGCCTGGAAACCATTATAAATACAGGTAAAATTAATTCAGCTGTAATTAATTAATACACCAGAAATCTTGACAAAAATTCAAATACTTATAGTCTATGAAGTAGTATAGAGTTCCCATACTACTTGTAGATATGATACCAAATACTAATTTCAATATAAAGGGAAGCAAATATTCATGCTCCTGAAAGGCTTGTGAATAAAAATACCTGTTTACTGACTCAACAATTTGTGTTATATTTCAAGAGAAAGGAAGATTAAAGCATTGATTAGCTTTGCACTCATTTCCTGTTTAAATTTTTCTTGTCACTGTGTGCCCTCTATCACTCATAATACACTACAAATTGTAGTTCCTGACACATGATGAGAGGCTGTCCTTTTTGAAGCAGTAACCATTAATACTGTCATCTGGTGCCAAGAGGAATTGATTCTCAGACCCTAAGACTACTTAAAATTGATGTTTTGCAAAATAACTAATACACAGGTATTTATTTAGAAATGCAGAGTTAATACTCGAAGCTGGAAAACATAATCAGCAAATAAGCTGATGTCAGCAACTATTCAAGCTATCCTTCTCAAGAGAGGTAATGACTGTATGAATACAAATAACATACTCCACTGCCCTCTTCTGGCTGATCAGATGGAAATAAAGCTTAGAAAATAAATACCATTTTGAGCAGCACAAGTTCAGATCAAGCATCAATGATATTTACTAATTTTGATCCAAACTCATATCTAAAGGATGATAATTGGGAAAAGAGTAAGACAGGTGTCCTTAAAACTGCTTTTTTTTTTTTTGATAAAAGGCTGGGCATTTGGTACAAAAAGAGAGAAAGGGAACTGTTACCTCAAGTACCCTACAAGCAGGATTCATGTCACTCTGCATCAATTATTTTTCCTCTTCATTACTGACCTCTCCCTCCATCTTTATGTCATCTGAAAACTTTATTAGTGATGATTTTATATTTTATTCCAGGTCATTGATAAAAATGTTAAATAGAACTAAACCCACTGGAACTTAGCTAGAAATGTACCCAGTCAACAATGATTAGTCATTTAATATTACATCTGGAGAGCTATCAATTAGCCAAATTTTAATCTTTTGAATTGGTTCTATATAATATATTGTTCTAATTTTGTAATCAAAATATCACAAGTCACCAAGTAAAATGCCTTACAGGAGTTTTAGTGGATTATATTCACACCGTTACCTTTAGAAACTAAACTTCTAATCACATTACAGTATCAAGACCCAATTNAACGCCTCTTAAACACTGACAGGCATGGGGCATTGACCACCTCTCTAGGAAGTTTGTTTTGCTCTCTGACCACCCTCTTGGTAAAGAAATGCTTGCTAATGTCAAGTCTGAACTCCCCCAATGCAGCTTTGAACCATTCCCACATGTCCCATCACTGGATACTGGGAGATCAGCACCTCCCTCTCCACTTAAAAACATAAAATGTCCCTGATTAGTATCTACAAAATTAGTCTCTCTATTGCAGCTCTTCTCTTACACTGTTGTGCACGTCTCCTCTCTCTATATATATGTGTATCTATCTGTACGTGTATCCATCTATCTATATATATGTACCTTTCTGTAGAACAAATTCTACTGCTACTTTCAATAGCAGTATGCATGCTCAACAGGAAAGAAAAAAGAAAAAAAAAAAAGACTGGAAAAACCAGCACCTTTTGGAAGAAAACTGAGAATCTCCCAAGAAAAGGAATGCAACTCCCCTTTCTCATGCTCACCAGAAGGGGTGGAAAAAAAAAGCCTATGCTAGTTAAAGCAAAATAGAGGTTATTTAGCACACAGCAGCATCAAATCTTGCTTCACATGAGATGACAACAGAATGGAATTCTTCGTGAATCACAGAGGGACTTTCTTTAAAGACCTTCAGCCTTATCTTACTAATCAACTCCTAAACTTTGCATCTGAGGTCAAAACATCTAGAATTAAAGAGTAATTTTTGAAAAATAATTACATGAAGTATAAATTTTTACAAAAGCACTTTGTTTGCTCTCTATATTAAAATATTATATTTTACATAACAATCTAGATAGAACAGACACAGGTCCTCTACCTTCTGTGCAGTAGTTTGGATTTGCGGTGCACTGCTTTCTCGATGCCAATAAACCTTAATAAAACGATTATTTAATACTGCTTCTGTACTTGATATAGCTTTCTTTGCTTCCTCATGTGTGGCAAACTGAATAAGGGCACCTTCTGGATCACCTTGATATGCAACCTAAAATGTAAAACAGAAGAACAAAACTTACTGCATGTAGGATTTTCATTTGTATCTCGATTATCATAAAACAACTAGTTTCAAGGTTCAGAATGTTACAATTTAAACCCAATATGGATCAGCAGATAAATACTTCTTGTTCATGATTCTGTTTGAAAAGCCTGCTGTCAAGAGGAAACCTCGAGATTAAGCTGATAAACTTTAAGAATAGTTAAAAAATCCAAAACAAACAGAATGAAGTAAAATACCTAAATGGTATTTCTAATCGCAAATATGGGTAGCTATTTGAAAGACGAGGAAGCATCACTGAAATAAAGAAAATTGCTACAAAAAGTACTGGGGTCAGTTAATAAGTGTCCTATCTAGTATCGGAGCTAGACAAAGTTAATTTTGGTTTTCCTCCTTTGAGGATTAACATACTATTTTAGACACCTTCAAAGGACAAAAATCATACCTTTTGGAAGAAGAGCACAGCTTGCAATATCTATCTACATATCCGTCTGTCTCTCTACACACATTCACACACAGTTCTACTTGCCTTAGTCAATCATACTGCCTGCTAATACACTCATATTCTTAGGCAACCTATGGAAAGGTTGAAGAAATATTTAAGAGCGATTAAGAGAGATTTAAATTCCCTCAGTGTTCAGACAGGCGCAGGAAGTTTATTTTGTGCTGTATCATTACACATTAAAATCTTCACCTCTTCATTCAACCTCTCAGTATAAACAAGAAAGCATACACCAAAACACCAGCTTTTGAAACTTGTTGATTATGAAATATGATGAAAGATAGACAGAGTGGATTAGAGACTGGATATGAAATACTTGTTACACATACAGCCAGCAATACGTAACACCAGCCTGAGCTAGGACTTAGTTATTTGCATCTCTTTTGCATCTTTCTCCAATTGTTTCCTTACTCTGTTTATAAATGTAGGTCACTGAGATACAGCACGAAGTAACTGTAAGGGATAAAAATGCCATCACTATGGGACTAAAAAGCAATTATATCACAGGGACTGGTTTCTGGGTGAAAAATACAGGCTTTTTGTACTCATAATTTATCTCAAAAAGGAGGGTTTACGATATCAGATCCAAATTTGAAAAAAGGGGTGAAGGAAAAACACTAGCAACCAATTTTCAATGTTTTAAACAACAGATCTTGGAAGTCTTACTTGTAAGGAAAACTTGGTTCAAAATCTAACAGAAGACTAGAACATTTAATTTCTCCTACGACAATTCCATTAAAAACAATGAGATCATGTTTAAGAAACAAGTTAGGAAAACAGTTAAGAACAGTTTCAGAGAACCAGTTAAAAAAGAACTGACATTCTCCTTTTAGCAGCTACCCCTATCATCAAGTCAAAGCACACTGCCTTCTCTTTGTTGACTCTTACCTGCAAGTTGACTAAGTTTCCAAACTTACTGAAGTGCTCATTAAGTTTGCTGATATTGTTCAGTTCCGGGGGAACCTTCCTCAATTCCAGTTTCGTATTTTCACTTCCAAACTGCACCTTCTTCTGGAAACCTGGACTATTTGTTCTGTTAAAATTTTGCCTGCAACAAATGAAAACCAAGCCAGAAATCCATAGCAAGCTAGCAAACACAATGTTAAATTACATACACTTACATAGGAGCATGTGTGGATGAGACACACAGAGAAAGATCTGCAGGCTTCAAAAAAAAAAAAGCAATTTTAGAAAAGTGTAGGAGAGTACAGCACACAGGCCCATACACCTGCAGTTTTCTCCACCAATACTGTCAGTGTACCTCAGCACATAAATCTGCAAGATAATTCACAATAATTTGCTTTTGTCAGTTAAGTCCCGATTTCCACATTGCTTCTTTCCAAAAACTATTTCTCAGCTATTCCATGGAATTTCCCCACTAACATGTCAAATAACTCACTTCAAGGCTCTCTTCAGTCCCAGTAATCTCTTAAAATCCCTTCCAACCTTTTGTCACCCAAGTTATATCCAGACATTAAGAACTGCACCCTAGATTTTATGTCAGTACCATACCTGGCAACTCAATCCAAAATAGCAATTATGCAATTCACATTTCAAAACTAAAACCAATCATAGAATCACAGAATGGTCTGGGTGGGAAAGGACTTTAAACATCATCTAGTTCCAACCCCCCTGCCATGGGCAGGGACACCCTCCACTAGACCAGGTTGCTCAAAGCCTCATCCAGCCTGGCCTTGTACACCTCCAGGGATGGGGCATCCACAACTTCCTTGGGAAACCTGTTCCAGTGCCTCACCACACTCCCAGGAAAAAATTTCTTCCTAATGTCTCAACTAAATCTACTCTCAAACTTAAAACCGTTAGTCCTCGTCCTCTCACTACACTCCCTCATCAAGAGTCCCTCCCCATCTCTCCTGTAGTCCCACTTCAGGTACTGGAAGGCTGCTCTAAGGTCTCCCCAGAACCTTCTCTTCTCTAGGCTAAACAATCCCAATTCCCTCAGCCTGTCCTCATAGGGCACATGCTCCATCCCTCTGATCATTTTTGTGGCCCTCCTCTGGACTCACTCCAACAGGTCCATGTCTTTCTAATTTTGGGGACCCCAGAGCTGGATGCAGTTCTCCAGGGCGGGGTCTCACAAGAGCAGATTAGAGGTGGAGAATCACCGCCCTCAACCTGCTGATCACTATTCTTTTGATGCAGACCCAGACACAGTTGGCTTTCTGGGCTGCAAGTGCACGCTGCCAATTCATGTTCAGCTTCTCATCAACCAACACCCCCAAGTATTTCTCCTCAGGGCTGCTCTCAGTCATCCCTAACAACCACTATAATGCAGCTTCACTGCTTCTTAAATCATTCCAGCTGTCGGGGAACAGATCTTTGTATCAAACTTCAGCAACTTCAGCTATCTCTACATTGCCTTTGAGACAAGACGGTCAAAGACAGGTCTCTCTCTAGTGTGATTTACTTTAGTACAGACAGCTTATTCACAGGTTAACTTGCTTACAATTTATACAGATTTATGTATGTTTTGTATTACAGAAAAGAGCTCCACAGAATTACAACTATTAATCCAACCTCGTGCTAATGATCACTCACTTGTCAAACCAAGTCTTCTTTGTAGGAATTCCACCATCCCCTGCACCAATTGTTCTTTTCCTGGATTCAGCATCTACCACTATTCTCATACTACTTTTATTGGGAGGTTTTTCTGTAAACAAATGAAAATATTTTTTTTTTATTTTCTGTGGCTTTGATTGTAAGAAGGTATTCTGTTCACATTGAATTTGCATTGAAAAGTACAACTGCTCATTTTGAAATTACTATGATCCTTGCTGAAACTGTGACAACTCTTGGTCACAGACTTTTCTTCTTAACTATCAACAGATGCTGTGACAGATCAAAGTAGACAGTATTTCTGTTACAGTAACATCTCACATAAAGAAAGCAAGAGGTGTGACAGAAGGCATCTGCCTCAAGAAGACTGCATGTAGCAATTCACAATGTCGCATGCAAGACTCTGAGGCTCACACCATTTCTGCTAACACCTCCATTTAGCTACCAGATGGCACACACAAAAATGCTCGTGATAGGAAATGTACAGTACTCCAGAGCACTAACACCTATGAACAAGATTTAGGGATGGGTTGGGAGTATCTCTTGGTGAAGAACAGCAGTCACATTGGGCGAGTTCTCACTGGAAATACACCAACAGAAACATAAGATTAAATACAAATACAGAGAAATGTAAACAAATCCACATTAAAAAAGTGAGTTTATCACTCTGCCTTTCTCATTTTGTATGCTGCCGTTTCTTTTCAGGGCCATAGGAACTATGAGGTTAAGATTACTCACGCGTAACTGTCTGCTACCAGACAAAAGTGACTCCCATCTCTGCAGCAAAAATCAGCCTGTTACAGATGGCTTTAAAAAATACAATGCTTTCCAGTATTACATTCTCTTAAAATTGCCCCAATCTGCATTAATCAGCTAAACTAAGTAAGTATAGCTTTGAGAGCGTACCTCTGGGCGGTAGATCCATATCACCTGATGTAAGTCCTATCAAATTTGGTCTTTGGGCATGTACTCTATGTCTATACATAGGTCTTGAAGTATTTGTTATACTTGGAGCTTCTGGATTATAGCCATCTGTGTCGTACGTTTCTGGTAACAAAGAAATTGTCCAATTAAAATAAACTGCAGTTAAAACCCCTAAGGTATCAAATACAGTATTTCATTTAATTATAAGATACAGTTACAATGGAAGAATATAACAACTATCCTAAGAAACTGCCGTGCCAAGTTTTCTGCTTAAACACAGCGAAAATATTATTCCATTGTCAAGATCCACATTTTACATGCAAATTTTACTTCTATTCTGAACTAAGTTAGAAAAAAGGTATTAAGTTACTGTTATGGTCTAAAATGACACAGACTTATTCTCACAAACTATGAAATTATAATCTCTAAAAAGTACAGTATAATATGAATCAATGTTATTCTATTTAGCAAACCTTGTGGGCAAAGCCTCAGTACTACACCTGCTGTAAAAAGAGAGGGTGGAGCAGGAGGCGGCTGGTGATGAATACCCGTTGTAACAACAGTAGGAACTGAGCTAGTTGCTGAGTTTGGGGGAGCATCCATGCCAGCAGGCTGCAATGGGGGAAGTGGAGGGGGTGGTCCTGCCAAAAACAAAGGAAAACACTGCATTCATTTATTATCCACTAGACTTCCATTACACTCAACTCACAATGGAAGTGATCTGAAATGTTTTAAAGCTATTTAAAAAAAAAAGAGGGTGAGAGAGCATGTATCTAGATGTGATGCTGTACCGTTCATTCATATGAAACCATCCCCACCAGCAAATTACTCAAAACTTAAGATTACAGAGAAAAGTATTTGAATAGTTTAACATTTCTCCAAACACCTTTCTATAAGCAAAATTCAATTGCTAACCCAGTATCTATCTTCATCAACAGAAGATCTTTATATCCCTGTAAAACCCCCTCAAAGAAAAAAAATCTACTTTTAATAGTGTATAACAAAAATATTCTATAATGACAATAACTAACTTGATTGAAATTATTTTTGAAAACACCCAAGGAGAAACCTACAGCTCTGGTGGAAAGTCAAAGGGATCCCTGTTAAAACGTGGGGTTGTTTTGTTTGGGTGGTTGGTTGGACTTTTTTTACAACAGGTAACATGACACTTGCAAAACTCAGCAGTCAAGCCTGACCTTCAATTTAATCATTGGCAAAACCACAAAAAGACACTAAGTCACATATTTGGACTTTCCACACAGATCTGGAAACAGCTGGTAAGGCAGAACTGATCACCCTAGCAAAACAGTTGCTCTCAATACTAATCACTCTCTATCCTAAGTGACATAAATAAATTACATTCTTACAGTCTACTATCAACCAGAAATGAAAACTGCTTAAAAAACTTCCAAGTAAAATCAAATATCAATTATTCTTGAATAATTCTAGCAAGTGGCACATCTAAGTTAATTAAAAAAAGGAATAATCACATTAAAATAACATAACAGTTTTTAAACCATGCAAGGGAACCGAATACTAAACTACTATTTTATAAATGAGGGGCTGGCCCACAAGTCTTCACATAATTTTTAGTGCTTGAGCCAAAGTACTTTCCAGTGAAAGAGTAAAACAGCTGGAGAATTTTCTTTCTTAGTTAGAAGTTTAGTTTCAAAATTAATTGCAAATTACACTTTCAGGCATAAATATTACATAGTCATGAATTCTCTTTAATGTTAGTATTTCAACTGAAATGCCAAATGTCTCTTGTTTCCAAGATTTTCCCTTCTAATAGTAGTCACTTTCAGAGAACTTTTCCATAAAACTCAAGGAACTGAGTTTTGCCATGCCATGCTTTTGCTTAAACACAATTAGAATATTACTGCATAGTCAAGATTCACATTTAACATGCAAAATTTACAGCAATCAATTTTGCAACAATTACCATAAAAACCAATGATTCTGGGGTAAGCTATGCCATAGCACAGCATACAACAACTTTCTAAAACATAGTTGGCATTCTTAAAACAGCTTTTTGCACTGTACACAACCCAAGTAACACCCAGGCTTTCCTAATAAAAAATAGGTTTTAATCTCTTTTTATTACCTGTTACAGGTGGAAGACTAGGTGGTAAGGGGCCTGGTGGCGGTACTGGAGGTCTAAGGTTAACAGGAGGAGGACTCAGAATTGGAGGAGGGGGAGGAAGTCCAGGAGGAGGTGGTCCTTCGACAACAGGGGGTTGTGCTGGAAAAGGCAGAATGCCAGGAAGATTCACATCTTCTACCACTACTGGGTCGCTTCCATGATCAAAAGGGCACATATCTCCTCTCATACAGAAACCCTTTTCTGAAACATCAAAACCAAAAAGAAATGTTGTTAGCATTCAGCAGCTGTAGTTTGATTCAGTATAGATATGAGATTTTCTACGTGTAATGCAACAGTTTGTCAATTAAGAGCTTCACACGCCAGCAGAAATTTATATTAGAAAATGAAATTGTTTATTTTAAGAATCAGCCCACAGGAAGAGTGCAGCAACATTCTCGCAGAATAAATACAGGAATTAGACTTTTCTTGAAGAATTAATTCTGCACTGAATTGTAACAAACGGTGAAAGCAAAGAATGAAATCTGGGTGTCATCACAGTAACAAAAATACAGTGCTTCTAAGTCAAAGTGCAGATACTGGGATTGAGAAACTCAATTGAAGCTTATTAAAATTCCAACATGAGAAAATTCACTTCAATTCTCTTTTCTCTTTTGCAGTTATGTCAGGAAGAATTAGAATATTTTGCTGTAGTTTAATGTGACTATGTAAGAGCAAAAAACTTTATTTACATATGTATGTATTGCGTATGTATACATACATATGTAAATACGAAACGTACATATATGAATAAAAATGAATATGCATTCACTTCCTTTCTTTTACACACAATTAAAACATTGGAGCGGGTGCAGAAGAGGGCAATAAAAACGATCAGAGGGATGGAACACCTCTCCTATGAGGAAAGGCTGAGAGTTGGGGTTGTTCAGCCTGGAGAAGAGAAGGCTCCAAGGAGACCTTACTGTGGCCTTTCAATACTTAAAGGAGGCTTACAAGAAAGACTGGGACAGACTTTTTATCTTTAGTAAGGCCTGTTGTGATAGGACAAGTGGCAATGGTTTCAAACTAAAGGAGGGTAGATTTAGACTAGATGTAAGAAAGAAATGTTTTACAATGAGGGTGGTGAAACACTGCAACAGGCTGCCCAGAGAGGCTGTAGATGCCCCATCCCTAGAAACATTCACGGTCAGGCTGGATGGGGCCCTGAGCAACTTCATCTAGTTGAAGATGTTCCTGCTCACTGCAGGGGGCCTGGACTAAACAACCTTTAAAGATCCCATTCCAACCCAAACCATTCTACCATGCCATGATTACCTGTTTAGTAACAGCCCCCACACAAAAAAAATACCACACACAACACACCACACACCAATACAACACAATGCAATATGGGGGAAAAGTTCAAAACTCCACTAAAACAGGAAGAAATCTGTCTGTCCACTTCCTCAAAACATGATGCTAAAAAGCAGTCTGTATTACTTCCTCTTTAGTTATAGAACATATAAGTTGTAACAGATTCTGGAGAGGGCCAAATAGAAAATGTGAAAGTGTAGATAGAGCAGTATGTTGGAACCAACTATCCACTGAAAAGAGATGAGCTTAAAAATGTAGAAGAGACAAACAGACATAAGAAAAGCAGATGGAAGAGATCTACTGAGAGATTTTATTAATAGTCAGAAATGTGAGGGGAAAAAAAAAAAAGTAAAAATTTGAGCACAACTATATCACAAGTTTACAACACATTTGCTTCATACTTAAAAATCAGAAATAATATGCTGCTATATAAAACAAGACTGTGAAAGACACAAGTTTCCATGTCATGACTGGAGATTTTATTTCAAAAATACACCAGCCTTCACATTTTGTTCCTTTCTAAAAAACCCGTGGAGCTGCGAGGCCATGACACAATGGTCTGCAGCTCAGCTTGCATTATATAATCATAGAATGGTTTGGGTTGCAAAGGATCCTAACGATCATCAAGTTCCAACCCCCCTGCCATGGGCAGGGACACCCTCCACTAGACCAGGTTGCTCAAAGCCTCATCCAGCCTGGCCTTGAACACCTCCAGGAATGGGACATGCACAGCTTCTCTGGGCAACCTGTTCCAGGGTCTCACCACTCTCACAGTGAAAAATTTCTTCCTAATGTCTAGTCTACATCTACTCTCTTTCAGCCTATAGCCATTACCCCTTGTCCTCTCACTACACTCCCTGATAAAGAGTGCCTCCCCATCTCTCCTGTAGGCCCCCTTCAGGTACTGGAAGGCTGCTATTAAGTCTCCTCGGAGCCTTCTCTTCTCCAGGCTGAACAACCCCAACTCTTTCAGCCTGTCCTCATAGGGGAGGTGCTCCAGCCCTCTGATTAATTTTGTGGCTCTCCTCTGGACTCTCTCCAACAGGTCCAGGTCTTTTTTATGTTGGGGGCCCCACATCTGAACACAGTACTCCAGGTGTGGTCTCACGAGAGCAGAGTAGAGGGGGAGAATCACCTCCCTTGACCTGCTGCTAATGCTTCTCTTGATGCAGCCCAGCACACGGTTGGCTTTCTGGGCTGCAAGCGCACACTGCCGGCTCATGTTGAGCTTCTCATCCACCAATACCCCCAAGTCCTTCTCCTCAGAGCTGCTCTCTATCCACTCTCCACCCAGCCTGTGTTTGTGTGTATTAGAAGAAAACTTCAAAACAAAAAACCACTCTTTCACAACTCTATTTTACTCCACAGCATTGCGGCAACATACACTGGCAAAGCTATTCTTCACTAGTACAACTCTGCTAACACTTTAGGTCAGCCTTCCATTTTCTTTACTTTGCAAAAAAAACCTAACACACCTTATTATTCTAACCAGAGTCCTGAATGTAAACTGGCCTAGACCTTAAACTAGTCATAGTGGTATACAACAACAAAAAAATACCTCAGAAAAAAAAACCCTAGGGGGAAACCTAAACTCTTTTGAGCTAACAGGCTGGCGGGCTGAATTTAGCTAAGTCACTGACAACTGAAGAAGCATCTTGTGTGGATTTCAGCATAAGACATGAAAAATGATAGCTTAAGATACAGACAAGCACAAAAACTCACCCAATTTTAACACTTAGACTGAAAAAACGGGTTAAGATGAGTCTGGGAATTTGCAGCTCTAGACTTTTCTAGTTAGAATTTATCACTTAGGTAGGATGGAATAAAAAAAAATGATGAGGTCAGTACAGTGCTCATCATTGTCAAAACTATCAAACACAGTACTTGGATTGAACATGACATAAGACAAGAAACCTGTGTAAAACAAATTTTTAAATATAATTTTTAAACATAAAATATGCTATGTTTCATCTCTATAAAATAATTCTAGTAACTAAAAATCTATACAAACACTAATAAAAATATTTAAAAGATAAGTGGCTAAGAAATGGGATGAAATTTGTGTTTAAGAATTGTGTAATACAAAATGCACAGTATTAGAGGAAATCCAAAAAAGAAAGGAAAATTACTGCAATCTTTTCAGAAAGGGGCCAATCATAGCTGAAGGAAGCAATTTAAAAATATACAGACTTACCATCATAATCTCTACAGCGCTTCTTTGGCAGCGGAGGTCTTCCATAGGAGTTGTGGTCCAGCTGCTCTTCATGGAACTCTGACCAGCTTTCAGTAGTGTTATTTCCATGATGAGCAGGAGCAATAACAGTAATAGTGCTGCTCAGTGTAGGGACAGGGTAGTGGCCAGATGAAATATTTGTCACAGAAGAAACCGGAGTATAATTGTTCTCTAGTGGATCTGTTCTATCCATATCATATTTTGGTTTTCCCAAATCCCGTTCTGTAAAAAAAAAAAAAAAAAAAACAACACCCAAACCACCTAAATAATAACCCCAACCAACCAAACAGTTGTACTGGATTCTGCACATTTTTACCAGAAACAGCCACTAACCTATTTCAGTATGTTTACTGCACATCTATTCAACTAAAAATATAAAAATTATAATTGAAATGTTCTACAGGCTGCCCAGGGTTCCTGTAGAGTTAACACCCTTGGAGGGAGTTATAACCCAACTGGATGGGATCCTGAGCAACTTGCTCTAGTTTATCTGCTTTGAGAAAGGCTGTTGGACCAGATGACCTTCAGAGGTGTCTCCCAACCATGATTCTACATTCCAAAGGTTTAATCTGAAAAATAATCATCTTAGAAGTACATAGTCAGCCACTGGGCTATTTTAATAACAGCTACACCCACAATAAAGCAGAAACTCTATTTAACTTCAAGCAGAGTACATCTTCTATAGTGATGTGTTTATTTTAAAAACTTCAGGTGGAAAATTACTATGAAAAGGGAAGCAATGGCCAAGAAAAAGGTAGCCACAACTTAAATACTATAAAATCACACCTCTTTGATGTTTCAAGACACTGTTATTGTTGTATCTTTGCATTGCTTATCTTCATTTTATCTGCATTCAAATGCCTATATTTAACCACATGCAAAGCTTTGTCATGACTGGAAAAATAATAGTAGTTGACAGATGTGGAATACTCCTGGCCAGATACACCAGTAACATGACCTTTTCTTGTGAATACATACAAACTATTCTCTTAATTTTCTGGTTTTACCATCAAATAAACAGGAAGTATCCAGATTAAGACAGAAGAGTTCTGTCATGAGGTAAACCTGTAGACTCAAACAACCCCACATTAAAGGAACATTAATAAAAAAATCTTAAAGAAGGCAGATGGGTGTGGGTAAAACAGGCTTTTTTAATGTACTTAGAAAAATAAACAAAGCTTTCTCAATAAGATATTGTCTCTAAAATATTCCCATTGCAGTTTATGTAAAATAATTCTTAATTTAAGATTTAATCACATTGTAATCTTCTAGTTCAACTGCTGCATGCTATTTAACTTGCTAATTCCTACATTGCTTGGAAAATATCTGCTTGCATATTTTCAGGAACTGTGCATTCCTACTTTTAAGGCTGAGTTAGCAAGGCCCATTCTACAGAAAGAAAAATAATACACAGGAGATTTAAGCCGTATTATTTTTTACCTCTGCATTGATTAAAACAGAATAAAGACATTATAAAATGACTGTCAATGCGCTTTTTCAATTTATCAGTAATAACAGGGGGGAGGGCAGAAAGCATTCTTTTCAGCTGAAGAAATAGCTTTGTTTTTAAAGAATCTTAATTCAAAAAACTCCTGTACAGAAGCCCTAAGTCCTATACATAGGCATGAAAATGCAAATATTTACTGTAGTAATTTCAGCCCCTCCCTATGACACCAAGAAGGCAACAAGACAAAAAGAACAGAGCTGTACAGTTCTGCCTGACAAGTCATTCGCCGCCAAACAGGTAATTTCTGCCAGTTCCACCTCGACAGATAGGTATTAATTTCTGTATCTTCCCAAACCAGACTCTGAGTTTCCTAAAACTTAATGAAATGCAACTAAGTTGGATTTTTTCTGCCTCTCCTACAGCATTGCTTAGACATGGCCAACACAGTCAAAGGTATTAAAGAAGAATAGAGGGAAAGAAGGGAAAACAAACACTGAAAACCATCATATAAGCCTCATTTCCAGAGAAAAACAAGCTGAATTTGAACAAAGAAACAAGAACAATAGAGGAAATTTCGGCACATCTTGAACATAGTGTTTAATTTAGCGTCTAAATCTTGTAGGCAACATTCACCATGATTTAGAGAGCAACTGTTTGTACCTCTGCTTCGTGTTCGGCTCCGGCTTCTGGTCCGGTCTCGATCACGGTCCCGCAGTCTCTCTTTGCTCCAACTTCTACTTCGACTCCTGCTGTAGCTCCGACTCCTCCCCCTTCTTCTGTTGTATCGATCCCTATAGGAATCTCTTCTGGGAGGATTTCGGTCATAATCTCTCTTCCGAGAACGTTCATCTTTTTTCCTTTCATCACGGCTTCTAAACATGTAATTTTGTAGGTTAATTACAAGAATTATGAAGCCATAACTTAAAAACCTAATTACCATTAAAAACCTCAAGGAATGGCAATGGAAAATTGAAAAAAAGCTACAAAAAGAATTTAGCTATGGTCTTCTTCTTAGAAGACTTTCAAAATTTATTTGCTTCACACATTTTACTTTCACCATCCATAGGATTTTTAAATGCGTGTAGAATACTGTTTCTGCCCCATAGGGCACCTTCCCCAAGTGGAAACACTAAAAAGGTAACAGTTACTGAAGAAAAGGCTTCTAAATTAAAATTATCACAATTCAATCTCAATAATGAACAGTGTAATTGTAATGTAAACCACAAATATAATATAAAAATTATTCATAAAACCCAAAAAGTGACAGTTGCGCATAAAGTAGAGACAGTTTACACTTTCACTTACATACTCATAATTTAACCACATATATATAAAATCTTATTTTTAGGCTTATTAGGTGACACACAGAAAGGAAATATTTAATTTAGTAACACTGTAAAAATCCAAATCCATCTGATTACTGATAAAGTACAAGAGGTTAAGCAGAATTTATTACCTGGTATCTCTGTAGCGAGAACTTGACTGAGGAGGGCTGTGATTTAATCTTCTAGAAAACTTTTTCTCTCGCTCTTCCTCTTTAACTATCTGAATTTAAAGTATATATACATTAGATCAAAATCAAAGTAGAGTATAAATGGAGACTTCTGCATAGTCAAATCAAAACAAAAATTCAAATGCTGAGCTAAGTCAGCAATAACACTCAACTGAAATATTTTTGTGTCCAAAACATTCAGAGAATCTTCATAACATACTACATTATCAATTACTAGATTATGGATTTTTGTCCGCCTGTAGCAAAAGTGGATGTATTTTCAGTGTAGCACAATAAGAACTGCTTAAAGAAAAATCCGTAACGAGGTGGAGCAACAGATCTGGAAAGACATGAACACTCAATAACTGACACAGTAAGGTCTTCTCTTCTCTTCATGAGCAGATCAGTTGTTTCAGATCACGTTTAAACACTTTCATGCAACCAAACCTAGGCTTCCATTGAAAAGGACAAGCTGACTTCTTTTCCGGCTCAAAGAAGAACTTAAACACTCATATCAGTATAAGGATGTTAATCCATTCAAGCAGCTGGATGAATGAGGACTGCTATTGGGAATGGCAGCCTGGATTTATGCTGAATTGAAGGACAGCGTAACTAAAACACCAATCCTGAGCAAAGAACTGATATAGGTTGTACTGCAAGTCCTTCACTACTCAGTAACTTTATTTACATTTGCCTAGCCAGAACAATTGTGGATTACCTTTGAATCACCCACTTATGTCTCGAAAAATTGCGCAGAGGTACTCAACATACTAGGCACTAATCTTCTGGCATGTTTTAATGACATAGTGTAAGTTTGGGCACGATTATTAACAAACAAATAAACATGATTAAGTTGAACTACATAAGAAAACTATAGGAATGAGAAAAAAAAAACAAATTTAAAATAAAATCAATGCCTACCTCTTCTTTTTTTGTCTCTTTTTCCTGGTGCTGAAAAAATTCTACTTTCAGGCTTCCTGACGATGGTTGTTCTGGTGGAGGTAGATAGCTTTTTGTATTCACAGCATCAAACAGTTTTTCCACAAATATCTGAGTTTCTAAAAGTAAAGAGTGTACAAACATTCATTATTCAAAACTTCAGTTTTTTAAAAACTTTTTAAAAAAAACAAAACACACCATTCACCAGAAAGTCAACACAACGGAGTATTTTTTAAAATACTCTGCTAATTTTGTATTTTAAAAGAACATTTACAGAGTCAAGAAACATGTAAATAATAATGATGTTTCACAAACGTTTTCAATCCTTGAATTATTTAATGTCTCTTAATAAAAC
>VZTO01022457.1:21502-32920 GCA_013400615.1 Syrrhaptes paradoxus
AAAAAAAAAGTCAGTCTAGAAGGTAAAAGCCCACCGCTGTTAGCTACCACAACATACTTTAATTGTCCAGCTCCTACAGTAGTGACTATACAGCAACCTCACATTCAGTTTAAAGTAATTCCTCTCTCACGAGCAGGGTAGAAAATGGAAAGTCTCCTCTCGAAAGCTACCTAGACTCCAAAAGGTGCAATAAAAAGATAAAACAAACAAACCCCAAAAACAAACAAACAAAAAAACCCCAAACCAAACCCAAAAACCAATCTCTAAGCCATTAGATACTCCTAACAGTTGGATGGACAATCTGCCCAGCTCAGCCCCATATATATTTGGAAATCTGCTAGTGTCTGCTCTGAGTATTTTTTCGTCATGTGAAGTTTTGTTATTGAGGTACGAGCTTTACTTTACCATTTCAAAGCTGAAGACCTCTTTTCTGCTTCTTTGCTTCTTGATTTGTTCCTCTCATGGAGTACATGAAGAAGGTATCCAGGTGATCCATGGCACTAATGTGTTGCCCAAGTGGAAATGATACTACAGTATGCATACACTTAGAGATATGAAGATGAGCAACTTGTGTAGGCTTTTATATAAAGTTTATATATAGCCTCTCTAGAATATTCCATAGGTTTCATATAAAGAACAGAAAGTAANCAGTCTCCTCTTCTGTATCTGTTGTTCAAAGCTTGAAAAAACAAAAAAATGTTTTCTCCACATTATTGTGAAGACAATGCTTGTTTCTGTAGCTACTATTTTACATTTAACAAGGTTATAGTCTGATCTTTTACTGGTTTTCAGACTTATGAAATGCTTTGCCTTTTTGGTTTTTAAAATGATGCTAAAATTCAATGGCTAGCAAACTGAAATGGTGGAACACAGGAATAACTGGGCTTATGAAGTGAAAAAAGACATTTAAACTTTATAAAGCCGTGTATACAAGAGGTCTATCTGAAAATTTCTGCTCTTTATAGCTGTAAAATTTCCAGATATTATTGTTAATAGTTTTGTTTGAGAAAGAGTTGTTTTCTGTTAAAGCAATTCCTTTCTACTTTTTCATTCAGACTGAATTCTGAAATGTTCTGTTTAAATTCTCCACTCTTCAGTTTGGTCAAAATCTGTTGACTTGGATTATAGAAGCTTTTGAGTTTCTTCTGATAAACAAGTTCATGTGTTCTCCAGTTTGACGGTATTTACTTACAGGATAGGAGCCTTTGTGTGTGAGTAGTATACAATGTGCTTGCTGTATCTTTGTTGGGCATACATGGATTTTTCACCCATTTTGAGCTAGCTTTATCAGTTTTTCTAAACCTCTTTGTCTTTTATTTTATGCTCTTATAGTCGACATTGTCTTATTAAGTGTTGTCACTTTTAAGGCAACAGGAAAGGCACCTATGCCGATGGCAGCAAAATAAGGTGTAGCACAAGGACTTATCATACAGGGTATGCATCATGCTATATTCTTGCAGATTACAATATTAATAAAGGTACTTAACTGGCAATTCAGAAAAATTAGAAAAATAATACCACCTACACATGTAAAATAGTCTAAGCTGCATTCAAAATAAAATTATATTTTAATTACAGTGTTCACTGAATGATACACGTTTTCAATTGTTACATACAGGTTTGAACCCTCAGCTTAACTTGAATATATTGTGATACATCACAGACTTGAACATCAAGGGAATCTGCACATAAGTGTGACAGAAATTTTGACATAACTTCATACTTATGATAAAATTCGGTTACTAGGAAGATGTTCACAGGCACTTAAACATGTAAAACAACATTTCTGGACTTTGAAACCCATATCTACATCCCGTCAACTTTTTGTAGGCATGTGCTGCAAGCAGTAATAAGCATCAGTAAACACATAGATTTTTCCTCCTGTTTTCTTGTTCATGTTTTCTTTAACAAACAAACAAAAGCCGGTTGGCACAAGTAATCTCAACTCATTTCCACTGCATCAAGTACATCCCAGTGCATACTACAATTAAATACCACAGCATGTTTTCTCACACCTACTTTCAGTATATATTATTCTAACTAGTAATGCTACATGATTTTACTTCTATTAATGCTTTTTGCAGAGTCTGTACTCCATCAGCAAGAGAATACGCAGTGTCTGCTGCTCTATATTAAACAAGGGAGATTGCTCTTGTAATCCTGCTTTAATAAACAGTACTTAATGTACAGACATAGATGGAAGAATCCTCTTGCTAGAGCTCTACATGTTCTTCAGAGAATGATCTGGATACCTCCAACTGCTAACCACCAGAGAAAAGCCTAAAAAAGGAAAGTAACACCCAATAAAATATTTTGTTCAATTGCAGGAGCAAGAGCTCACAACTGCAACAAACTTCACAAAGTTCAAAATCTCTTTTAGAATCCTTTGTTTCTGATCTCATCTGGTTCTGCAGTCATTATTTGAAATTTCCATTTCAAATAAAGAAAATAAAGCAGAAAAGGAGAGCCGAAGTTGTTAGAGTAAACTTAAGCCTTAAAAATATATATATATCTAAATAATGAATGTTTGAGAAGGGGAAAGTAATTTGGCGGAAGAAGACTCATTGCTCTGTACAGTCTTTTTTTTTAATTTAATACTTTCTGATACTCAGATTTACATATTTTAAAATATAAAGTACTAAATATGTTCTGAGAAGCCACTCTGGTTTTTATAATCACCATGCAATTACAGGCATCAGCCTTAACTTACAAATTCAGTGGACATGGAATATTGAAGTTGTTAAGAGTTATTTGCAAAAATGTTACTGGTGCAGCTGCACGTACAAAACCCCTTATTAACAATAGAGCTTATACTGACTTAAGAGTTGGCCAAAACAGCTAAGTAATTCAACAAGGCAGATAACCTAAACCAGAAAAATACCTTTGTACATAAATATTGCATAAGAATCAATCATTTTAAAAGATATTGACTAGAAGCATTCAGTAAATATCTGACAAGTCTTAAGATANCCAAATATTCCACTGTCAACTGAGAACTCTGGGCAGGTCTCCCCAATAGGGCCCTGAGCTGTCCACCAAGCAAATACTGAATAGAAGGCCACCAGGAGTTCTGTTACAGTACTCACACTGACAGGATGAAAAAAAAAACACCACCACAAAGAACAACAACAAAAAAAATAAAACAAACCACAAAACCACCCACCTGATGAATCTTAAACCAAAGAGGAAGAAATGCAAGGAATTTAAAAATGCCAAGCACATTCAAGAATGACAGTTGTGAAACTGGTAAAAAAATACCTGAAAAATTCACATATTTAAATAGATTAAATATTGCTTATCCTACACCAGTCTGACTTCCTTGAATAATGTTTTCCAACATGACAAAGCACAGAATGAATAAAAATACATATTATAGGCATACTACACAAATAAAATGTATGTAGCATGTAGTAAAACTGAAGCCTTTCAAACTATTAACTAATAAGCTTGAGGAAAGGTCTGAAATATCTAAATGCAGATATTTTCCCTTTAAAAAAGCAAAAAAACCTGAAAAACAACACATCACCAGTGCTATAAAGTTCCTCGTGCTGCAATTCATAATTTAAGTCAGTTCTTAATAAGCAAAGTAGCCGCTTTGAACCAGAGCCTTAAAAAATTAATTATTTCCAGTATTCTTTTTTTTTCTACAGCAGTATCTATAGTATTTGGTGCAGCCCTGGTACAATGGTGCTGTAGTAAACACTACAGAAAACAGTTTAACAAGAGGATAATCCTTTTTTTCTGCTAAAAATATCTCTGGCACGGCAAAACAAACTGCTGCTTAAATTTTACAGTTATTAGACAACAACGCAACCACTATACAAAAAATATTTTTTTTTAAGGTTTTTGGCAATATAACTTAATTAATCCTTTTCTACATGCCTTTTCGATAAAGAAAAATCTAGTAGCCCAAAGTCTACCCTCTGGTGAAAATGTTTGGCAAATGTATGCAAATTCCCAAAGGGAGAGATATGTAAGTGGTGTTTAATTATAGGGTACATAACCCTTCTACAGTCTGAACAACAACAACAAAATTTCCATGTTGAAGCTGTCAAACTGAAATCTGACAGATTTCACAAAATTCACAGTTACTCACTTAGGCGAAAAAGCATGCATAAAGTCTCCTTGTAACAAAAACACTACTTGTTCATTTCAAATATATTTAACTTCCTTTATTTCAGCCTAACGCCAAGACCCTCAATCTAGACTTCATTTTGATCACAGCTAGTTCGCACACTCTACTTTTTTTAAATGGTAAAAGAAGCTACGAGGGTTGTGGTTTTTTCTTCATTTTTAAAAAATGAATGTATGGACCAAAAAGGTGCTGCAAGTCCTGCAACTTCTTCCTTGACAAATTTAAACTAGCACAATACACTCAAACCACAAAAACATGTCTGAAGTCCTCCAGGCAGTGAATGGTCTTTCTGTAAAGGAAGCGACATGTAGGTGCACGTTATCTGTCATACTCTGATCCTCAGAATTTACACCCTAAATTTCAGTCTAGTTTTGTTGCCAAAAGACCAATATTAATACTTACCTAATATTTCTATATTTATCTTAATATTTATACCTATGTAAAATACTGCTCAAATCTTGGCATAACCAGGGTGGACATGGTTAAGTTTGAAGGCTGAGAGACATGCTTTGTATTTTCAGGGCTAAGTGGGTACAGAAAAAAATGTACACTGCATATTGAGCAAAGGAGCTAGTCTAATTTAGGCAACTGTACCATTCTGTTGTGTTGCTACTAAAAAAGATCTATAAAAAGCTACAGCATGCAATAAGTAAAATGAATGACAGACCCATTCAGCAAGATCCCACTTTTATCCTGAGACCCTACTGTAGATGAGAAGGCCCACTCTTATAACGTTCACTTTCATAAACTCTTTAACAGTACTTAAAGTAACAGAAACACACTGAGGAATGCAACAGCCTCCAACGCTGTTATATAAGCTACTGATGTAATCACAATACTTCAAAATTATCATGATACCCAGATCTGACATGCTCATACAGCCTCAACTAGAAACTGGCAGCTTAAAATGCCACCTCTAGATTCAAGACAGCCCTCATGAGACAGAACAGCTGTCAGGCTGTTGGTTGTCCAACACACATATTCAATGTAGAAAGCAAAAATCATCATAGTGCCTCTATGATTTGTGATGCAGCCAAGGGGTTCCATTTTGCTGTTGATATTCAGTGTGAGACCAAAAAACGTTTCCCTGTAACAGGAACAATTTTCTCTTCTTTATTTTCTGCTTTCAGCTATACCTTATAATACCAATATTTTAATTCTATCATAGTATTTTCACACAGAAGCTTAGCAGTATCAGCACTCTAAGTTAAGAATCTTGATTTCTCAAATACAGCAGCTCTCCGTGAGTCAGGCGAACAAACTATCAAGTTTCATAACAGATGTAGAAGAGTAACTTCACTAGTGTTAAGAGAAGGACATACCAATGACATGTATTTGCGCTTTATTTATCTTAGTTATAAATAGCTTAATGTAAAGTGTTAACAGAGTGAGTTAAATGAAGAGAAACATCTACACTTACGAACTTCTTAGGAACTTTCATGGGAAACAAGAGTGGAACCTCCTGGTGGGCCAATGAGTGTTATTGGTAGGATCGTGTACCAAATGTACATGGAAAGAAAACCCAAAGTTCTTAATTTTAACTTACTTCTATCCTTTCAGTATCTTGGCTTATTAGAATATTCCTTAAACCATTGTTAAACCTTTTTTATTCACTACCTTTCTTAAGTAAGTGGGTAAAGAAAACTAACCAGTAACCTATTAAAAATTAAGCAAAGATCCAAACAGCCAAAAAAGTATTATGATATTTAATAAAGGCTGAAGAGCATGACAAACAAAAATAGAACAGTGAAGGCACAACTGAACACCAGACCATACTGCTTCCCATAAAACACTGCAATGATAAACATATTCAAAATACTCTTCAAACAATTTGGATTTTATTCCCTCTGACCTAAGTAGTTACAACACTATGATCACTTACAGAATTAACTAATGCAAAACACCTTTCAATTTTAATGGGATATGCCTAAATAGTGCAAACATTTTAAAATATTTTTTCATCTTCCTTCCAAGTCTGATTCAGTACATGAACAAAGCTTCATAAAAACATAAATACAGCAAAGTAGAAAAAATTAGGTATGAGAGACTTACTCGAGTTTAAGTAAAACTCAGTGGGCCAGGAGAAGATTTTAATTAAATTTATTTTACACAAAGTAATTAAAATTAAGAAAGTTTTCCACTGCAAAGAATTAGGGCAAGGGGGAGAACATTACAGCATCTTACAAGGCAAAATGATGAGTGCAGCATTAGTACAAAATAGCTACTTTTTTTCACAGGTGTAGGTTCACACAATTTCAAGAAAAAAATGGAAACTACATCCCTACTTGGAACTTTGCCAAGCCAGATCCTGACATTCCATCAAGGATTATACACGTAGTTTATACAGGATCTGGAATGGATACGCAGAAAAGAAACCCACCACAATACGGCTCAGTGAAGACCTTGTTGGTACAAAAATTACAAGTTATATTCCAATTTTAACATTACTTTCAAACACCTTACAGAAGCCAGGCCATGGAAGAGAAAAAGCAGATAACGCTAGAAACTAAGCATACCGCTGTCTGCAAGCAGTGAAAATGACTGTTGACAAATGCTTTCTTTACAGAGATGACTGGAGTGGAACATACAAGATCGCTCTAGTTAATTACAGAGGGCCAGAGCACAAAAAAACCCTCTTGCCACTTTGTTTACACTGGTGCTACATTCACATAGCTCTATCTGTAATGGTTCCCTGTGCATATTTAGCAATTCTCTGAGCACCAAACTGAGTTGCTCAGAGTTACTTCCAAAACTACAAAAGCAGCCTCTCTTTGGAGAACTGTAGAAAGTTACTAGAGAGCTGCCAACCCTCAAGCAGAGCTAGCTTGTGTAAATTCTCCAGCATGGTAGCATTTGCAGTTTCTGTCCCACTGCAACTCAACCAAACTCAGATAAAGAGTGTTTATACGGAGGATCACCAAGGCTTTGCCAAAGGCATTAGAGTAGTCCAAAACAAACAAATAAAAAACCCAACAACCCACCATAAACAAACAAAAAAATTCCAAAACTTAAATCCTCCATCATCCTTCTCCTCCAAACATTCTTGTCTATGAACAGTGCTTCCCAGAGGCACCATGGGAAAGCAATCCAACAGCCAAATGATGTCCAGTCCATACAATTATAAAACACATTTGTTTCATTACACTAAAAAGTGAGCATTCTTACTAATGCTTTCAAATAGTTTAAAGATAAAACTTAAAGATAAAATGAAATAATCCTTATGGATATTGCTATCTTCTAGTTCTGAAACATTATGTTTTAGAAGCACACGTTATGGCCTTTGGAACAAGCCATACATCCCGATTAAAAACTGCTAGCTACTTGGAATTGGGTAACTTGGAAAATAAAGCATGTTCTAACTACTCAGCTCTAGGTAACTAGGCACATAAATTCAGACTTGCATACGTGTGTACAAAATTTTTTATGTATCTTTTTAAATGCATTTCTCCCCTCAAAACTATAGACATCATCTAATCATCTAATGCAGTAGCATCTTCCTCAGTCTCCTTAGGAAATTCAGCCACCTATATTGCAGCTAAAGGTTTCTGAAAAAGCCACAAGACAAAAACAGTTGGCATAGGAGTTTTTTTGTTTCACTAAAAGGAAGAGACAAGTCAAAAAATATTTTCAGGCTATGGTAACACCTCCAGACGACCAGCACTTAGGGCCTCACTGTACTAGTACTGCACCAACAGCAGTTACCTTCTTTAGAAATAACTTCACACTGAAATTTTTACACAGCCAGAAGCTATGGCTGTAGGCACACAATTCAGGCAGCTGAGATCAGAAGCAGCTCCAAGAGTATTTTGCTGCTAGGAAATGACAATAGTTCTCCACTAATTCCAACATTTATTGGAGTAATGTAGTTACATAGGACAGTGCAGAAAGCTGGACAACGGTTGAATTTAACAGTCCCTGCTGGCTTGTCTCCCCCCCAAAGCTAAAAATTCAGAGAACTCAACATCCTCCAGGACAGCAATTCCCTACCCCACAACAGTTTTCCAGCATGAGAACCGCATCTGAACTGCTCACACACCACATTAAACTTAACAGAAACATGTTGGTCCTTTTAGTGCTAAAAAGCAGGTAATTGCACTGATCACAAAGACTGAAAAATCCCTATTTCATCCTTTAACTGCTGACTACTACTAGCAGATATCACAGTTCAATATTCAAACACACAGAGAAACATGGAACAACTCAAGTTTGTTTCCAGGATAAGAAGCTACTACTGCCCATCTCTAACCAATGGAGCTTGAGGGGAAAGACTGAGGAACCGCACTTACCTCCAGATAGATAGTATCTGGCGAACTTTTGATACTTTTTATACTGTGAATAGTGAACTTTTATTATGAAACTTCAGCTCCTGATGCATAATACTCAGGAAAGAGCAGAAGAACAGTATAAAAGAAATTTTGGATACAGATCTGCAAAATCAAAAGAATCTAATGTATCACTCAATAAAGGGATTCTGAGGTCAGATGAAGCCCTCCTGTAAACATCACTAGTGGACTTCCCGTTTCAGATTTTACTGAATTTAAAAATGCTCCTTGTAAACTGTTTGAAGCTAACATATCAACCTCCAGCTGCTGACCAACTGAGACGTAAGTGTATATTATTTATCATTTCATGTATTTTGGAAATCACAAATTTTCCGAAGTTAAATATCGCCTCTTGACCATCACACTCTATACGCTTATATCAAACTGATGATTATCATTAACAGAAGAGTCATGCAAAAAGGTATCCAGGCACTTAACAGGGAGCATTCTGCACCAGAGGACTAGCTGGACCTATTACCAGAGAATGCAACATGCTCTGTTATTCTAATATCACCTTACCAATGTGCTCTGTTATTCTAATACTACCTTACACTGACCCACGTGGAAGATTAATTCACCTTTCCAAAACTACACCTTTGCAAAAAAAAGATACATTTTTTTTGCAAACAATAATAATTTTTTAAAATCCTACCATGGTCTTAAGGATCAAACCTTTTATATAAAGGCACTCAGCATAATTTGCTGCAGGCCTAACTCAAAGTCCACTGAAATTAAGTTCAAGACTCATCTATTTCAGCGTGGTTTGGATAAGGCCCTATGGAAAAAAAAAGGCCACCACACCTACTCCCTCCAAAACACAAGTGAAGCTCTCCTAAAAATGTCCCAACATCTTATAACTTATTCAAGATATTTCAGCATAAGCCACACAAGCTATACATGTACATGTATATCCGTAATGACTATAGAAGACAAAGCAGAATAGGGTTTTTTCCTATTTGATAGCATCAGAGTAAAACCAAGAGGCCAAATATCTCAGAAGAAAAAATAATACCACAATTAATGTGTAAGTTGTAGTTCTACTGACTCAAATCAACCTCCAACTGTTTAATTCAGACATGTTAAAATGGTGTTTCAGCATGACAAGTGCATGCCTTGATCTAAAATGTCTACAGAGACCACACTTGCAGAAGATGAAACCTTTAAAACCAATTTCACATCTCAGTTCCACTAAAATATCATTCAGAGAAAGAAGACATGGACTATTTGCAGAATAGCCCCAATTACTCACATGAATGTTATGCTTAGAGGCCAAGCAGGTATTCACAAATAGGTAAACTATCCTCTGGGGCTCCTACTCCCAAGTGCTCTACTGGTGCAATTTTTATTCGGGGGGAGAGAAACGAGAGTGTCAAATGTTCAAAACGACCAAGAACAATGTGCGACGAGCCTATGGAAAACGGTACTGGGAAGATCCCAAGATCCTGGAAAACGTATCAGAGGCACCTGGGCTCTCTCAGAAAAGGTCACTGGACAGGACAGCAGGCCGTGGTTATTAACCTGGCCTCTACGGGGACTGAGAGCAGGGAACGGTGAGCTGCACACGCAGACACGTTATCTCCCACTTATCCTGGGCTACAAAGGGAAAGACGAATGCGGTCGCTAGGGGGGGAAAGCTGCATCCTCCGGAGAAAGACAGTCCTACCTCCCAGCCGAAGACGGCGCCGGGGGAGCGGGCGAACGACGCAGCCCCCCCGCAAAAGAGGGCCGGGGTAGAAGAGCGCTGGGAGGGCATCTCCCGGGATGCCCTCCCGGGACTCTCCGCCACAGCGTTTCCCTCCCCTGAGGATCCTCGTCTTTTCCACAGAAAGGTTCATTTCGGAGGGGGCGGAGGAAAGAGAAAGGGTCGCAGCTACTCACATGGGCTCCAAGGTTTTGCTGAGCCAGGATTTCAGCGCCTCGAAGTTTTCTATGATCATTTTAACCACCATCCAGAGCGGCCCGGGCCTCCCGCCTCCCCGGCAGCAGCAGCAGCAGCAACAGCAACGGCGGCGGGGTCCGCGCCGCCCCGCCGGCCGGGACCCCGGTTCCCGCCGCGCCTCCTCTCCACTCGCCGAGACCACCGCCGCCGCCGCCTCCCGGTTCGGCAGAGGCCGCCTGGCAGGGGCCGGAGGCCCAGCGCCACGAAGGGGGCGGAACCAGCCGAGCGGCGGCTGCTCCCTGCGGGCCCCGCTCTCGCCGCTCCTCGGCCGGGGAGCTCAGTCCGGCCGCTCCGCAGTTCCCCCCCGCCTCAGCGGCGGGCGGCGTGGCCGACAAACTCGATGCGCGGCGGGCCTTGAGCACGGCTCCGAAATGCGCCGCCCCCCCCTCCGCTCTCCCCTCAGCCGCAGAGCCAGACAGAGCGAGCGGGCTAACAAGTAAGATGGCGGCGCCCCGCTGTCGCGAGATATGGAGTCTCGCGAGGACGGCAGCGCGTGGGGGCTGCCGGGAGGCGGGGCCGGGCCGGACCGGGCCGGACGGCCATGGCGGGGTATGGCGTGTGGCGGCCTTCGAGCGTGGCCCGCGGGGGAGCAGCCTGTCGCCGCCCTCCCGTGAGGTTCCCCGGGCTCCCAGATGAGCGGGAGAGTGCTGTAATGTGGAAAAGCGCCCTGGAGAAGCAGAAAGAGCGGCACAGCGAGTGCTCTCTCACCGTGCTGTGGACTCCCATAAATGTTGGCAACTGACAGAAGAAAACAAAAAACTAAATTTTTTTTTTTTTAGAAAGGGTCATAATAAAAAATTTCTCCGAAAACATAAGAGTTGGGAACAGAGTCCCCTGTCCTCTCGGATGTTGGCACTGCACGGGGTGGGGTGGGCTGGCAGGTGCTGAGCGGCGTGTGGCGATTCCCTGGCTGGTTCGGGCCCTGCGGGATGGCCCTGACAGAGGGGCTGAGTCCACACGGCTGCGCAGGCACCCCCCAGGGGCAACGGTGGTGGAGGTGCACTCAATCGCCGAGATCAGCT